>CABHPP010132217.1:19639-30055 GCA_902168425.1 Peromyscus attwateri
GATGCAGAGAGTGAGAGACCTTCAGACGAACAGTCCTAAACGGGATGTCTCTCATCCAGTCCCTCCCTTCAAGGCTTAGGGAACTCTGAGGAAGACAGGACGTCGAGGCAGACAGATTGTATGGGCCTGTGGGGATGGAGGATACCAAGGAACCAAGACCTCCTGCAAATAGCAGGACTGACAGACAGGAACTCATAGAGACAGCGGCGGTATGTGTGAGGTGCATAGGAGTCTAAGGCTGATGGGGTCTCAGCTCTGAGAGAGGAAGTGGACCCAAGTCCCCATCCCTAACCCAGAATCTATCTCCAGTTGACAACCACTCACAAAGGAAAACTTAGTTTTATCCGACAGAGTCTCAGTGGGTATACACAACACACACTGAAGGGCAGGCCCTGTGCCAACAGAAAAGGAACTCAATGGTGTGTTTTTAGGGCTTTTGTCTCCTAATGCTTTGTCAGGACTTTTTTTTTTTACATAGATCTTTTTTAATTTAACTTTTAAAATTTTTGCTTATATATTACGTTTTTTTTGTTTTCTTTTTATGTTTTTTTTTTTCTATTTGTGCAAATGTGTGTGTCTCAGTGTCTGTACATTTTCTTGTGCTTTTTTTTTTGGCTCCTTTTCTCTCCCATTTATTTTCCCCTGTTCTGGCCTGTTTTTATTTTATTTTTATTAGTTTTTATTTGGATGCCTGTTTGTTTTTTAATGAGAGAAAGAAAAGGTGTGGAGGGTTTGGGAGGAAGTGGGGGAGGAGAAACCATAATCATAATATGTTGTGTGAAAGAAAATCTATTTTCAATGAAAGGAAATTAAGAGATGGCCACCCGTGGCCTATAGGAGCCATCCCTGTAGCACAGTAGGGCAGAGAGAAGTGTGACTCAGGGGGATGGGAGGATGTTCAAGGGCTGATACAGCCATAGGAGAAGCACATGGAAAGCAGAATGGCCTCTTCCCTCAGTGTTTCCCATAGGTGCGGATTGTCTGAGACTGGCCAAGTCACTGCTGCCCAGTAAGAGAGAAAAGAATGCAAGTAACAACTGTTCTGGTGGAAGATCCACCTCAACTTCCCTCCCCTATCTCTTTCCCCAAACCTGCCCCTTCAAAGCCTGCCAAACACAGCTCCTCTCCCCAGAGAGGCTCAAGACCACTCCCACAGGGTATTTGAGCTACATCCTAGAAAACAAACACATGGTCTCTTGTCCCCGTCCCCCCCCCCCCGCCCCCCAGGGAGGGGGCGGGAGAATCACCCAGGAACACTTTACCCATTAAACGGGGGCTTTTTCTAATTCAGTCTGATTTGGTCTGATTTGGATTGCTGCATTGGTGGAGAGGCCTATCAGGTTGCAAAAACCTTTCAACAACCATAGTCCTTTGCCTTAAGATGAATTAATAGGTACTGATAACTCAAGAGGAGAGGCATCACCTGATTCGGTGCTCGCAGAGCCTGGCCTTGCTCACTGGCCAGCATCCTGGCAGGTAGCTATGACACCATCAAACTGTGTAATTGAGAGAGAGAGAGCTTAATTAAGAGGCTGTGTCAAAAAATGTGCACATGTTTTAAGAAAAATCACAAGGAGCGAAACAATGCCCGGAAGCAGGGAACTTTCGATACCTCCCTGCCTGAAGAGATGAGGGCTAAGAGGACAGTCTGAGAGTATGAGTGAAATTCCCAGTAGAAGCTAAGAAAATGGAGAGGAAGGGCGTTTGGTTTGAGGTGACCCAGCAGCGAGAGGGAGGTAAGTACCTTAACTTCCACTTGGCACCTTTTGATTTCATGCTGGCATTTCACTTCAACTGACTCCCACTGGCTAGAGGACTCACGCCACCACCGGGTAAATTTACATGGTTCAGCTTCCCAGGGTACAAAATACTGGGGGGAAGACTGGTGGGAACCTTGAAGGGCAAGCAGAAGGCACCCGAGCATATTTCAACTGGCTCTGATGAAGAGACACAGACATGGGGTTAGAGAGATGGCTCGACGGATGAGAACAACGGTTGCTTTCTCAGAGGACCAGAGCTCTATTCCCAGCACCCGCGTGGTGGTGGCTCACAACCACCTGTCACTCCAGTCCCGGCAGATGTGATCCATTTTCTGGTCCCTGCAGGCCCTGCACGGGACCAGACATACATGCACACAAAACATTCATGCACATAAATAAGTAAAGACACAGATAAAAAGCCAGACATTGATGTCTTTTTTTAATTTATTTTATTAAATTTTCTATTCATTTTACATACCAACCATAGACCCCCCTCCCCTCCCTCCACCTGCCCCCCTAGCCCCCCCCCCCCCAACCCACCCCCTATTCCCACCTCCTCCAAGGCAAGGTCTCCCATGGGGAGTCAACAGAGCCTGGTACATTCAGTTGAAGCAGGACCAAGCCCCTCCTCCCTGCACCAAGGCTGAGCAAGGTGTCCCACCATAGGGAATGGGCTCCAAAAAGCCAGCCCATGAACCAGGGACAGATCCCAATCCCACTGCCTGGGGGCCCCCTAAATAGTTCAACAACTATCTCGCCTATCCTGAGGGCCTAGTCCAGTCCCACGGGGGCTCCACTGCTATTGGTCCACAGTTCATGCATTTCAAATAGTTTGGCTGGCCATCTCTGTACATTTTCCCATCATGATCTCGACAGACATGGAATTCTTGGCAGAAGTTAGAAGTGTAAAGAGAGATGTTAGAGCTCCAGGCATCAGCAACATGGAGAACTTCTTCCTCCCTTGAAGGACAGATGGTAGAAAGAGCTTTAGTATGGGGTCACATTGTGGGTGAGGGGAAAAGGAGAGAGGATTATCTCAAGGAAATTCCATTCCTGACAGGCTATGACTAAAATGACCAGCAAATAGGGAGTGAGCACTCTAGTCTCTCTGATTCTTGAGGTTCTTGCCAGTGTTCCATATTGATCCAACCCTACCAGAAATAAACCAGGAAGGGTCCCAGAGGTGAAGTCGTAGTGCTAAGTCTCCTAGGATGTGGACTAATGCCAGGAAGGGTGAGCAATGCCTCCGGGAGATGATGACTCACAGAGCAACCTAACAATAGCATTTATTTCATCTTATTTTAGCTCCCTATTGCTATAACAAAACACCTGAAGTTAAGTACTTTATAAAGGAGCGAGGTTTATATAGCTCCCCCTTTGTGAGCTCAAAAATTCAAATTGTATGTTGCTGGCAAGAGTAGAGGAAGAAATTACATGGGGAGACAGGTGAGAGAGTGACTCAGGCTTGCTCTTTCAGAACTTTCTTTTTTGAGGTCCCACTAGACTCTCAAAAAAACTACATCAAAATGAGTTAGTTATTTCCTACAAAGGCCCAGATCTCAAGAGGCTTCACACACCCCCGTACACCGAGGACCAAGCTTCCAATGCATAAACTCCAGTGGGGCACCCTTTTATTATTTGTGCATTATCTCTTTATGTCCTGGGGAATTATGTAGTCATCTGTATTCAGCAAATATTCACTGGGTTCGTAGTGAGTATCAATCACTCTCCTGAGCATTCCGGAGAACACGAAAAAGCAGAAGAGTTTATTATGCAGTAAGAGAGTGATCACATTTTGAACCATATATGCAAAATAATTTTAGATGGTGCCCACTGCTATGGAATGAACAGTGCATAATGGAAAGGGGGAGGTATTATAGGGAGGGTCATTTGAGCTGAGAGCGGATAAGAAGGGTAGAGCTAGCTTTGCAAGAAACCAGAGGGGTAGAACACTCTAGTTAGCACAAAGAACAAATGCTAAGACTGGGTGAGTGGCCTCCAAGAAAGGGACACAGACTGGAGCAGGAGGGAGAGATAGGATGGGCCCTGGGAAGGACACTAAGGAATGCTTGGAGGCTGTGTGAATGAATACAAAGGGAAGTTGCTTGGAGAATGGTTTCCTCTGATGTGTGATGCGAAACATCACTCCACTGTGTGAAGAATGCCCTGTGGGTGGGAGGAGGGCAGGAAATGCAGAAGAGGTGCAAAAACAAGAAGCCAGGAGCAAGTCAGGAGGCAGTCAGTGGTCCACAGCCCCTGAGAAACAGTAACAACTCCATGGCAGCTGGTTTGGTAGGGTGTGAATTGACTGGGGTACGCTTTACAGAAACAGACAAGCAGCTTATAGCATGGTATTGTGTAAGGAAGGGAAAACAGCTCATGGGTCTTTTTAATAACCCCGTGGATTCCATTCCTGAAGCTCCACCCCCATGACTTAACATCACCATACAGGGCTAGACCATAGACTGCGATGCTACCTATTGCAGGGACAACAAAACATTATTATATTGTTGAGTTAGGGGAACCCTCTTAATGTATAATAGTTCTCTTTTCTAGAAGAATGAAGTCTGCCTAAAAATGGACAGTATAAATATTTCCTTTTGGATCCCTTCATTTTTGTTCTTTCCCTGTGCCTTAATTTGAGTTACTTGCTACAACCACCATGGATTGATTGCCTTCTTTATTCTTCGTCACTGTTGACTTTTTTAACTGGTTTGTTTGGTGTATTTACGTATAGTAAAATGTCATCCTAGTAACAGGTGTGAAGTTACCCTCTTCCTTGTACTTTCCATTGCCTCATGCAATTTCTACTCTTTTCGCTTTTGCAGGCAGGCCACGGTTTTCTTTGGGCCTGATTATGGAGTGTGTGTCTGTTTTGCATTTAAAGTAACCATGCATTATTTTAAACTCCTGGTTTGGATTTATATACTTCTTGTTTTCTTTTACTCTAGGAATTTTAAATTGTTTACTTAACATCAACAAAGCATAAATGTAGTGACTACTTTTAAGAAAGTTTGACCTCAATATACTCTCTCTTGGTTTGGATAGTTTAGATGTTATTCAAATTTACCTTTTTTGTTTCTTTGGTTGGTTGGTTTGGTTTGTTTCTGAGACAGGGTTTCTCTGCGTAGCCCTGGGCTGTCCTGGAATTCACACTGTAGACCAGACTGGCCTTGAAGTCATAAATATCCACCTGTCTCTGCTTCCTAAATGCTGGGATTTAAGGTGTACACCACCACTGGCCCACTTCAGAGAGGGTTGTAGCATCGACCGTTAGCTAGGGAGAAGTATGACAAAGATTCTCCAGGTAGATGAAACCTGCCAATCACTTGATTTCAGGCTTCCATACTTCAGTAATCGGGAAAAACAAATCTGTCATTTAGGTTTTTATTAATTTTATTTATGTGTATGGGTGTCTTGTCTGCATGTATGTCTGTGTACTATGTTTGTGTCTGGTGCACACAGAGGCCAGAAGAGGGTATCAAATCCCATGGGACTGTAGTTTCAGATGGTTGTGAGCCACCACGTGGGTGCTGGGAATTGAAACCCCTCCTCTGGAAGAGCAGTAGGTAAAAGCGCTCTTACCTACTGAACCATCACTCCAGCCCCAATTTCTATCATTTAAACTATTCAGTTTATGGTACTTGCTAAAGCATCCCTAGGAAGGTGATAGGAGTTTTGGAGCAAGGCTCTAAAGTTCATCTATAGCAGATCCTTTAAAAAATATTCTAAAATACTGTAAGCATATCTAAAGTTGTTGAATAGTTTCAAACTGGGTATCGAAGACTAGAGGAATTTTAGTGTACTTGATTTTAAAAAATGTAGGCTGCTGGAAGAGACAGTTGGTAGAAATATGAGTGTTAATGATGATTCTGGAAGATATTAGAAGGAAAAGGAGGGTATGTTATTGGAAGATGACAGACAGGCACTCCTCAATATAACACATGGAAAACTTGGCTGAGGTACCCTGTAGCTGGGATGGAAGCAGAACTTGTAAGTGATGGAGTTGGATGTTTAACTGAGGAGATTTCCAAGCAATGTATGGGAGGTGCAGTAGAGGAAAGGTATCACTTGAGAAAAGAATAGTTAAGCCAGAAGAATCGAGAACATTTTAATACTGTGCTCTAACTTATTAAACTACCTGTCCACTCACAAGTCAACATATTGTGATTTGAGAATGTCTTAGCCTGTTCATACTGGCCAACAAAACAAAGACCCAAGTCATGTATTGGATAGAACACTAAGGGTGTGGCTATTAACCTTTTGCTTGAGAGATTAAGAGTATACTCATATCCAGTTGAAATAATGTCTCAGCAGTAACCACAAGTAGATCTAGAATATTTAGAAATGATCAGTGGAAAATATAGTCTAATAATATGAACCTCATTGACATGTGTGGGACATCCATCCACAAGGTTCTTGAAGACGTCATATCTGCCAGCTTAGATTGAGGACAGAGATGGGGTAAAATGAAACATGTAACACTTCTTGTTGTGAGGAGAGAGAGACACAGAGACAGGCACATGCATACACACACAAACACACACACACACTCACACAGACTCTCAGATCATTGCTTTGGGTACAGAAAATAGAACAGAGGAGTGAGACCAGGAACTTTGGAAGCCCAAGAGTGAACAACTGGGCCAAATAGGACTCTCTTAGGCCTTGACTAATAGATTTCGCTGGGAACTTGCTTGGTACCAGTGACTCTTTTCACCTATATTGTTTTCTCCCTTTGGGGAGAAAAAAAGGTTTATTTGAGCTCAGGGTTCCAGAAACATCAGAGATTGTCATGCCTGAGAAGCTACAAGTGTGGTGGCTGGAGCAGCAACCTGAGAGTGACCATCTTGAACCGTAAGCAAGAAGCAGAGTGAACTTGACGTGGCAGGAGCCTTTAAACTCTCCAAGCCTGTCTCCAGTGACTAGTTTCTCTAACAAGTCCACACCTCCTAAACCTCCCAAACAGCATCGTCAACTGGGAACCCAGGATTTAAATGCCCGAGACTGTGTAGGACATCTTTCAATCAAACCACCACACAGCCCTAGGAAGTGAATGTATTATCCTGTATTTTTCTGATTGCTTTAAGATTTATTTTTCTTTTGGGTTCTGCTGCTGCACTGTGGCATGTCTAAGATAAATCTTTTTTTCCTTGAGACGCGACTCTCACTGAACCAGAGGCGTACCTTGCCTGTTCTATTAGGCTTCTTGGAATTTAGTTGCTTCTTGCATTGGTGCTAGTTCCTATTTTTCTATTTGAATTTGTCCTGGAAGTTTCTTGTTTCCTTTTGGCCTCTGAATGCTTAAATATTTCTAAAAAGTATTTTTCTAGAAGCTCTCATTGTTTTTTCGTGGAGGAGCTGCTGTTATTAGCCCGGCTTGGATTTAATAGAAAGAGAGGTCTCTGCTAAACTGATCTTTTAATAACTAAATCGGGTCATGCCAGTATTTTGCTTAATACTCTTTGATGGCTACTTACTGTGCTTAGCATCCAATCCCCAAAACTACACCTGGCCCTGATGCTCCTGCATGGATCAAACTGTTCAGCTGCTTCCCGGAACAGTCTCTTGCACGCTCTGCCCCAGGCCACACTTCTTCAAAGTCTACCTTCTTCCAGGTTGTTTCCACTCTCTTTCACTCTTCTGTCATTATTTTCCCAATTGAATAGTAACCATACTTCATATTTTAATATACAAGATGCAAAGGCATCATCAAAGGACAAAGGATTTTAGAATGACTTGGAGCGTTACTATTTCAGGGCAAAAGTGTTTTTGTCTGTATCTCATGTCACACGGTGCAGACATTATTATGTCTACCTCATTTAGGGCAGTCATATTTATTGAGGCTCTCTCTTTATTAAGTATTGTGTTGGAATAGGAGGATTCAAAGGTGAGCATGGGAGCTGGGGAGATGGTTTGGTGGGTAAATTATACAACGACCAGAATTCTGATTTCCAGAACCCATGAAATACCAGGCAGAAAAAGGCAGAGACGGAGGATCCCAAGAGCAAGCTGGCTAGCAAGACTAGCCATATTAGAAAGATCTGAGTTTGACTGAGAGACCTTGTCTCATTGAATGAGGTGGAAGATCAATCAAGGATGATTCCTGTCATCAACCTCTGGCCTCTACATGCCCTACACCCATTCATGCCTACACATATGCAAACATGCCTACACATAAACGTACACCAATACACTCAAACAAAAAATGGAAAAATAACCACCTCAGGGATTTACGGTCTGATGATGATAAATGATAAGACATTAATTTTTTTTGTTAGAATAAAGGTCTGCAGGGGTTAGGGGGTCTCTGAAAGAAAGTAGCCAAGCCTGGGAGTCCAGGGAAGGCTTTTCCATATCTTTCCACAAGGTGCATTGCCGTCCAATAGCCCTAGCATATAGAGCAGAGTTTGCTTTGATTAAATTGGGCAGCTGGGAAGGTAATGTTAGCGGAAAAGATGCTTTTTGTCCTTTGGCAAGAGCATAAGCATTTATATTAATTTAGCCAAGAGCTTTCTTTGTACTCATGATAACTAACGAACACTTGTCCACATGTCTCAGAAGAACAGCTTGTAAAATAATGACAGTGTTTTGACTGGGAAGTGAACTGTGATAAACTTGTAAAGCAAAACCCCTCTGCTTGTCCTGAAAGAGAATGGCACTGCTGATCACAGAGTGGGCAGTTTTCATTTACTGGGGAGCAGCTGCGAGGTTTCTAAGGCTCACACAAGACTGTATTTAAGAAAACCATCAGATATTTACAGAACATTTTACCCAAACACAAAAGAATATATCTTCTTGTCAGCACCACGTGGAACTTTCTCCAAAGTTGACCACATACTCAGACACAAAGCTAATCTCAACAGATACAAGAAAATTGAAATAACACCCTGCATCCTATCGGACCACCATGGGTTAAAGCTGGATATTAACAACAGAAACAACAGAAAGTTTACAAACTTTCTTGGAAACTGAGCAACTCACTACTGAATGAAAAATGGGTCAAGACAGAAATTATAGACTTTCTAGAATTGAATGAAAATGAATACACAGCATACCCTGTGGTGATAGTGTTCCCCCAAATATTGTGTACCCTCATAAACTTATCTGGGGTCAGAGAACAGAACAGCCACTAGATATAGAGGCTAGAAAATGGTGGCACACATGCCTTTAATCCTAGCATTCTAAAGGTGGAGATCTATCTGGATCTCTGTAAGTTCAAGGCCACACTGGAAACAGCCAGGCGTGGTAACATGAGTCTTTAATCCCAGGAAGTGATGGTAGGAAGCAGAAAGGTATAAAAGGCTTGAAAACCAGGAACTAGCCTGGTTAAGCTTTCAGGCTTTTGAGAAGCAGTTCAGCTGAGATCCATTTGGATAAGGACACAGAGGCTTCCAGTCTGAGGAAACAGGATCAGCTGAGGAATGGCGAGGTGAGGAAGCTGTGGCTTGTTCTGCTTCTCTGATCTTCCAGCATTCACCCCAATACCCTGCTCCAGGTTTGATTGTATTAATAAGACTTGTTAAGATTCGTGATACAATACCCAAACTTATGGGACATAATGAAGGTGGTTATAAGAGGCAAATTCATAGTACTAAGTGCCTACATTAAAAAAAAAAAGGAGAAATCTCATATTAGTAACTTAACAGTGTACCTGAAAGCTCTAGAGCAGTGGTTCTCACCCTTCCTAATTCTGCGGCCCTTTAATACAGTTCCTCATCTTGTGGTGACCCCGACCATGAAATTATTTTCATTGCTCCTTCATAACTGTAATTTTATGTTAATGTAATGTAAATATTTTTGGAACTAGCAGGTCGTCAAAGGGTTGCAACCCACAGGTTGAGAACCGCTGCTCTAGAACAAAAAGGAGAAATCACAAGCCAAAAGAAGTAGATGGCAAGAAATAACCAGACTCAAGGCTAAAGCCAAGAAAATAGAAATAAAACAAAACAAACAAACAAAATAAAACCAATACAAAAAAATAATCAACGACACCAAGTGTTGGTTCTTTGAGAAAAATCTAAAAATTTGACAAGTCCTTATCTAAATTAACTAAAAGGCAGAGAGATACAATCCAAATTCATAAAATTAGAAATGAGAAGGGGAGCATAATAACAGATACAGAAAAAAATACAGAGAATCATAAAGACATACTTCAAAAACCTGTGCTCTACCAAGTTGGAGGATTGAAAAGAAATGGATAATTTTCTTGATACATACCACAAACTGGCAGTAAGGCCCTTACTGCTGAAGACAACACCTACTCAACTCACTGAACATGGAGAAGTCGAGCTGGTGCCTACATAGAGCCTTCACCCCTATGCGCTAGCATCTTTGGTCGAGGAAAGTACTCTGCACACTACCAAAGGAGATATACAGACACCAGTCCAGCTACAAACCCTTGGACCTACAATGGTGTCCTGCCTGTAAGACGTGCTAGGGCAATAGTGGCACAAAGCTTGTGGGAGTAACCAACCAATAACTGCTTTGACTTAAGGGCACACTCCATGAGATGGAACCCATACCTAACACTGCTTGGGTGACCAAGAACCTGAAACTAGATAGCCCAGGGACCTAGGGGAAAACCAAATACTACTGTTCTACTAAAAGAACATAGCAATAAAGTAACTCCTAATAACATCCTGCTAGACTCATA
>CABHPP010132218.1:21884-41291 GCA_902168425.1 Peromyscus attwateri
CCCCCAGGCAACTTTATTTATTAACATACAAATAAAATCACATTTCAGTACAAATAAAATACCACTATATCTGAGTTCTTGTATGCTGATGCCCATCAACAGCTGCACTTTCCTTTAATCTACTTCATGCCTTCTATTTGAGTTGTATGTTGAAACTAGTTATATTTTTCAATTTTTTTCCATTTAAACTGGTTAAAGCAGTTTACCATGTTCACAAATAAAAATTCCTCAACCTGGCGGCAGCATCTACTTCCAGGAACGATTCACTAACATTCCATTGTCCTTAGAACCAAAGTTAAATGCTTTAAATGCCACAAAAGTTTTCATGAGGTCTGTACCAACTACAGTCCCACTATGCTTTCTCAGCTCCTCTCACTACACACCCCTTCACTACCATGCACCAGCTAACCCCTCTTCTTCAGATCTGGGAACTAACCAAGCATCTAAACTGGCAAACATCTAAAAGAAAGAGAGAGAGAAAAGAAAAAGAAAGAACCATAGCTGTTCCAGCCACGACTCAGAATGTTGCGTCCAACAGCACCTAATGGTACTTGTGGCTGCATATCTCATTCTGTGGGGGAAAATAAAAGTTTCTGGGTAATAAAATGAATGCAAATATCGGCTCTGCTTCTGTCCAACCTATAAGATGAGCTTCTATTTTCTCTTCTAAACACTTCCTGATGTTTTCCATAAAAAGCTGTATTCCTTCCTTACAGACAAAACAGTCTTTGTTCAGGATGGTTTTGTATTCCATCCTTTGTCCTCCAAACACTATAGACATCCTCGAGATGGAGAATTAGCCTACTGCTGTGGCAATGCCAGCTATGGCATCTTACACACAGATACTCTGACAGCAATACTGACTGATGTGAATGCCACAGGAAGTGAGGCTAGATCTAACAAAGCCATAGACCTTAAAATTAACAGATGAAAATAGTTGAGCAAGTGTCTTTGTGGTGGGATGGAGCATCCTTTGGGTATATGCCCAGTAGTGGTATAGCTGGGTCTTGAGGTAAATCAATGCCCAGTTTTCTGAGGTATTGTCATATTGATTTCCATGATGGCTGTACAAGTTTGCACTCCCACAAGCAGTGGAGGAGTGTTCCCCTTGCTCCACATCCTTGCAAGCATGAGCTGTCACTTGGGTTTTTGATCTTAGCCCTTCTGACAGGTGTAAGATGGAATCTCAGGGTAGTTTTGATTTGCATTTCCCTGATGGCTAAGGATGTTGAATATTTCTTCAAGTGTTTCTAGGCCATTTGAGATCCCTCCATTTTTTCATTTGGGTTATTTGGTTTGTTGATGTCTAGTCTCTTGAGTTTTTTTTTTATATATTTTGTACATTAGTCCTCTATGGGAGTGCAGTTGGTGAAAACCTTTTCCCATTTGGTAGCTGCCAGTCTGTCCTATTCACAGTGTTCTTTGCCTTACAGAAGCTTTTCAGTTTCGTGAGGTCCCATTTATTGATTGTTGATACTAGTCCCTGCCTTAACTGTGCTCTGTTCAGAAAGTTGTCTCCTGTGCCAATGTGTTCAAGGCTAGTTCCCACTTTCTCTTCTATCAGGTCCAGTGTGTCTGGTTTTCTGTTGAGGTCTTACTTTGATCCACTTGAACTTGATTTTTGTGCAGTGTGACAAATATGGATCTATTAGCATTCTTCTAAATGCACACATCCAGTTAGACCAGCACCATTTATTGAAGATGTTTTCTTTTTTCTATTTTGTCCCTCTGGATTCCTTATTTAAAAAATCAGGTGTCATAGGTGTGTGGTTTCATATCTGGGTCTTCAATGTGATTCCATTAATCAACATGTCTGTTTATATGACAATACCATGTGGATTTTATTACTATAGCTCTGTAGCACAGCTTGAAATCAGAGATAGTGATACCTCCAGAAGGTCTTTTATTGTTCAGGATGGAGGAAGGGGAAACTAGGATCTATTGTATGGGAGAAAAGTAAATTTAAGAAAAAGATTTAGGAAGATAAACCTCAGAGTCTCAGGAAATTCCTGAAGTTTATCAAACTTTCAAGAGCCTGTCTTCCTTAAGGATAAATAAACAATAAGGGTTGTTTACATACAGAGGAGATAGATGCTCAGACCAGCTAAGCTGCCTGAAGGAGACAACCTCCAATCTGTTCAGATGCCTGCAAGTCTTGTGGTGAGCTGGAGGGGGTCCACATTTCATGAGCTGTCACTCTGGAGTGGGCTTCTGTTGATGCTGCTGTGTTTGCATTCTTGTAAAGAAAACCCTCACGAATAATTTCATAACTAATCCCAATAAACTCATCAGCTCATCCAAAATAAATAAATAAATAATGGATGAAGATCATGATAAAGATGCTGTGGTCTTCAGATTTGATGGTGTGACATGAACCTGCTTCCCTCCAAAGCCCCACTCTTCTCTAATTTTACCTCTCTCTCTCTCTCTCTCTCTCTCTCTCTCTCTCTTTCTCTCTCTCTCTCTCTTCTGTGTGCATATATCTCTCTCACCCCTTTCTCTTTCTCTTTCTTTTATTTATTATGCTGTGTTAGCATATAGACAACAAGGATAGCATTAAAGAACTCCTCCACTTGGAATAAAGAAGAAGTAGAAGGCTGACTCTCCTCTGGACAAACTCTTGCCTTCATCTATCCCCTAGACAGGCCCAATTAGACACCTTTGCTTCATTTTTGGGACAGAGTTACACTCTGTAGCCTGAGCTGGCCTGGGATTCACGACATAGCCTATGTGGCCTTGAAGTTGCTACAATCCTCCTGCCTTGGCTTGCTGAATGCTAGGACTACATGGTGATGCCTAGCTCTTGAAAGGATGTTTCATATTCAACATCTCCTGCATTTGTAAAGCATCCTAAAGTTGGTATGGGGTTTGGATGGATGCTTAAAGGAATATACCTCAAAAGATAAAACGCAAGTGTCTTAAAAAGGATCAAATTGTCTTTCCCTCAAAACCAGTCCTTATCAATCTTTTGTTTGTTCATTTGCTATTATTTCCCATCCAGATCAGGTTTGGGGGGGGGGGGAACAAAACACATCTGACAAGTACTTGGGGTGGACAGCTCCAACCCTTGCTTCCTCACAGCGTCTCTTACGCATACTGCCATTGTTCACTTCTTCTGGAACAAACTTGGACTGTTCCTAGATGTCAACCCAACGTGAACTAGTACTAAATCTCACTCAAACTGATCCCTTTATCTCCTGAGACAGAGGGGAAAAAAAACTACACAATCACCCCAATTTACTGAAAGAGCCTTCATTTGACCCCTCTCAACCGAGGAGTACTCAGCAACTCCATGCTGAGAACCATCTAGATATTTCACTACATAAAGCAGAAGCCATCGTCTCTGTGTGATTAAATTAAAATTAATTAAAATTAAGCAACACCCAAAAGTCAGCTGCTCCATGGCACTGACATGGACACATTTCCAGTGTTCCATAGTCACGTATAGCTGCTGTCTGACTCACTGTCTGGCTTAAGTGAGATAACCTCCATCACAGCAGAACATTCTAGTGGCTGACACTGGATTGATCTCCGTTAGCCCAAATTCCACACATGAAACAATGTGGCCTGAATTTACATTTTCAGTCTCATTATCGGAATCTACATTTCAGCCTCCACTATCTGAATATTCATTTTTTTCTTCTTTGAATTGTTCATTTCATTTAAGCAGGTTTTCTTCCACTCTGCCCGCTCTTACATTGTGCGTACACTTTGCTCTGCCCCTGGGCTGTTTCTTACTCGTTTCCAAATATATCTTGCAGAACCTGGGACATTCACCACCAGGGTCATCTGAGTTACGAGGCAGAAAAGGAGAGGCTCCCTAAATACGGTGCACATGCACTTCCCCCAATGGCTTGTTACCTCTCCTCTAAATAGCTAAAGCATTTGTCTCAGTGCCTCTTTGAGCACCTGGGGGCCCTACTTTATTATTAGACTGGGTGTGTGTTATCATGGGAAAAGCACAGAATTTATATTCAAAAGACATGCTTTCCCTCCTTTCCACTACTTCCTAACCACATGGCCTTGGGCAAATCACTCTAGTTTCCACTTCTGTAAAACATAGTTTAAAATAGCAAGCACCAAATCGATTTCTTTCACTGATTTTTCTTTGTGTGTGTGTGTGTGTGTGTGTGTGTGTGTGTGTGTGTGTGTGTGTTGGTTTTTCTAAACCTTAAATGTGTGTGTGTTTTTGAATGCTAGTAAACATATATAGTGGTTGCTGTATGGGAAGCCATAAATATCAATGTTGTCTTCAGTGTCTAATTTGTATTTTATCACTCGTAATAAAAATCCACTTCAGACTACGTATTCTACCCATGCTACGTAGAGAGTAAATACAATTTGTTTAATTTGAACATGATAGTGTGTCTAGTAGAAAAAAGCAAATATATGTATCTCTATATTTAAACATAAATAATGATATATATATTAGATCTGCATGCTTTTCCCTTCAACTAAAGTTAAGCCCTTAGATATTTGAGCTCTGAACTATGAGGAAGCAAATATAGAGAGTAGTATTATTAATAAATCTGTTTTTAGCTCTCAATAATTAGAAAGTAAAGTGAAAATAATTTATCCAGATAATTCTCTTTTTCCCATTTTGTCCTTTCCCCAAATTTTCTTCACTAGCCGGGTCTGATGAAAAATCGAATCCCAAATAGTTCTAACTGTTTCATATTCATTTTCTCATGGAATTCATTACTCAGAAATCAGAGTTGGTATTGCAGTTTTTCCTTCCTTTTCTGAATTTTGAAAGACTAGATTTAAAGTCTCGGGTTAAACTAATACTGTGACCTCCTTCCCAGCTGTCCTTCCTCAGCTGTCACATCTCTCCCAGCATCACGGCAGATGGGCGTATGGATGCCTCATGGGTCGAAGGATGTGGGTGTTCTAATTCAGCAATGTGGCCTGGCTTACTGCAAATTGCAACAGAGCTCAGGGACATGCAAGTGGAATGGGGCAGGCAGTGTAAAGTGGTGTTCAGATTAGGTAAATACCATCTGTAAAGATTAACATTGAAATAGAGAGAACCCTTACAGGATTCTGCAAAATTTTGGTCTCACTTTCTCTTTTGGATTTTAGGGCTGAAGAAAAATTAAGGGGGGGAGGGGGGCTTTGTGCTCCTCAGAGAAGTGTGGACAGAGAATATATACAGCCAATACTTCAAAATACTTCTCCTGGCTCTTTATCAGGACTTGGGCCACTATTGTCTTGTTTGGTAAAAACCAGAAATCAGAGAATGTGAGAGTGAATCACGACCTTCAGGACAGCACAACAGGCTAAGGTGGAGGTCTTCGAAGAAGAGAGGTTAGTGGATGTCTTCCAAGAGATAGAGGCAAGTGCTCTTTCCTTTTCTTCAGGGAGAAATGTGCTTTTAAAAATTCCTGGGAGAGCTGAGACAAAAACCTGAAATAGAGTTTGGTTTCTTGGAAGTAGTGATCCTAAAAATATCTCGGGATGGCTTGTCATGTTAGCAAATGAATAGCTGTGAAGCAAATTAACTAGAGCATGTAGCTGTGTCTGGGAGATTCTTAGCAATCTGTTTAGCTCCAGGTAAACAGAATGTTCAGAGAGGGAACTGTGAGAGTGATTGAGCCAAGCAATGATTTGCAATTATTCCCATATGGAAAGAGGAAAACAAACATGTTCTATCTTGTAATTGTCCTATAATTTGGCTTCTTTGGTTATCACACACACACACACACACACACACACACACACACACACACACATTAAAAATGATACATAATAGAGGGTCTGTCTATGTGTATATCTGTGTACTACCTAGTATATATTTGAGTGTTTGGAGATATTTGAAACAGATAACACAAATGATAAAATGCCAACCCAGGTGATGTTCATACATAATACATCTGAGTCATAACAATAACAAAGGACTAGCCACTTGTCTGAGAAATATACAAATCCTACAGTAGAAGAAGTATAAAAAGAATCAATTAACTAAGCCACAGATAGTCTATGTGTACTTGTGGATACATGCAGCTTACTAGTACATAAAATTATGTTTAATTTTAGAATTAAGAATGTGTGATGATTTCAGATACAGACCTACATCTTTATACACACACACACACACACACACACACACACACACACACACACTGAAAAAAAAAATAGTAACAAAAACAGCATTAGCCACAATGGCAAATGATACTTCTGAGGACAAACAATGTCCAAGTTTCAGTTTGGTACACAGTGCAATATGCTCTTTTCCCTTTAAAACAGAACAGTCTCTCTCTTTATCCAACTGCCTTACTTTCAACCAATTTTGCCCACTCAGTTCTTCTTACTTGTATTATGCTGACCTTAACCCAACTTCCTGGAAGATTATGTGATGTTGCACTAACCCAAACAGCCTATTCTGTGTCTTTAGAAACAATAACCATTTCAGAGTCAAGCACATGACCCTCCTTGAAAGAGTTTCATATTCAAGATTGAAAGCAAACTGTTGCTATCGGAAAATCATTCCTTATACCAGTTCTTAACTACAAGAATATAAACCTAAATTTCCTGGCAGTTGTTTTCTGCCAGTAAGGAGGAAAAGTATGTAATTGCTTTAGAAGAGAATGGGATTGGGAGCTAGCCGAAGTAACAGTATCACTGGTCTGTCTTTTGAGTGAGTACAACCAGGACAGAGCCAAAATCTTCATTGGGTACTTAAGCAGATTAAAAGGCTTTTGAGTCACTAGGTATAATACTGGACATTTCAATAACATAGACTGGGGCATGTTAGAACTGCTTTAAAGTGGGCACAACCAAGACAGAGCCACAATTATTTATTGGGTGCTTCAGTGGGTCCAAAGCTTTTGAGCCACTAGGAAAACTACTGGACATTTCAATAGCATAGGTTAGAGTGCATAGTGCAGATACCATCTGTGTTGTGACAAATGATAGCTTACGTTCATCTGTCTTTGTTACCAGTGGGTAGGGAATAGCACGGTCCTCACTACTGGAAGAAGAATGAGAGGAAGAGGAAGGAGTGGAGGTAGAGGATGAGGAAGAGGAAGAACAAGAAGAAGAGAGAGAGGAAAGAAAAGGGGGAAGAAGAAGAAGAAGAAGAAGAAGAAGAAGAAGAAGAAGAAGAAGAAGAAGAAGAAGAAGAAGAAGAAGAAGCAGCAGAAGAAGAAGCAATACTTCACTGTATTACTAATGGAACAGAGGTTAAAATATTTATTAATGACTCAGTACTGCTGCTGTTGGTGCATTATCTCATGACAAATGAATCATGGAAACAAGAAAAGAAAGCAATCTTAACCCTCAAGTGAAGTAGAAATAAGAAAAGAAAGGGCAAGATCTACCAAAGTCTTTGCGTTAGCCCAGGCTTCAATTAATCAATGGTACTTGATGCTAGATCTACTTAAAGAGCTTCTGAGATACATAAAGCTACTAGAATTTACAGACTGTGTTTGAACCACCCTCTTGGATCATCAGAGTCCCTTTCCTTGAGTCTTACACTTATCTCGAGGCCTCAGATGACCAATTCTACTCCCCCTAAAATAATAATATTATTTTAAAAATAATAAACAACAGGGACCACTCTATGCATAACTGAATGCTCCTGCTCTGAACAGCACCAATTGCTTTAGGATTCAATGATACAAAATATGGGAAAGATGTAGAATATTTTTTTCCTCCTAATATTCCCTGATTCTATGAAACAAATGATCAGATAAACAGCTATTCTTGTTCTAATAATAAAAATGGTGTACTGTTCATTGTATTTTTCAAGTTTGAAAGTATGTATAAAGAGACATCCTTCGTAAGTTTATTGGACATATGGTAATCCTATGGGATACCCAAACGTCTGAAGTAATGGGAAGTTCTAGAATTTAGATGCCCAGCAAAATTAAAATCAATTCTCATGTTTTGTGGTTGCACAAAGACTTTGCTCACAAAACATGCAAGAAAGCAACATCCTTGCTTAAATATCTTTGAGCATTTTCCATGAATATTCATACTGAGTCATTTACTTATTGTTGTTTTTGATGAAATCCACTGAAACCCAAGAAAAACAACACTCTAGCATATGATCTCATTGTTATTAGTGCATGTCAGAAGTAGCTTGATTTCTTTTACCAAATGATGGTTACCAACTATAGAAGATTGTCTGAGTAATAAAAGGATTAAAATACACCTATTAATTGCCATATAGTATATGATTGGTATCTACTTAAATAATTGCAAGTTAGTTTTGTGGAAAGAAAGAGATAAATTAACTCATTTGAAAGCCACTGGGGAAGTCTGTAAGTTGAAATAAATCTTATTGAGTGTTACTAGTAAATACATATTTCTCATATATGTGCAAGTATAAGCTACTCAAACTTTATACTAACCCAGAAAACCTAATGTTAAGGGGTGAATGATCATCAAACCATTCATCTCACAATACTCTTTCTCCATCACATTCATGTGTAATTAACTATCAAAGGAATTGAAAAATCTAAACAGTTTGTGTGGCCACTGTAGGAAAAACTTTGTTCTGCTACTTCAAATAAATCTAACTGAATCCCTGCCAGGCATTCTATCAGAAAAACAGTATCAGCACTGTCTCTAGACTGTAGACTCTGCCAGGGCAGACACAGGTCTTTGCCTTTGAGCCTTTGAGAACAGAACAGAAATAATGTTTACCAAGATAGGTTCTTTCCCCAATAATATCTTGGTTGTGACAAATAACAGTTGTATTCATCTGTCCTCACGACCGTTAGGAGGGGAAACAACACAGTTGCCACTACTGGAAGAACAAGGGAGGGAGCGGAGGAAGGAAGGAAAGGACCAGTAAACTAATGGCCAATAACAGAGTCAAAAGTGGGTCTACACATCATTTGCACACAACAGCATCATTTCACTTAGTTTTCATGAACAAAAAGAGCCTGGGTGATACCTGTTGTGGAAAGCAGTTTGGCTTCTGGCACAAAATGGAAGATATGTTTTCTTCCCTTTTTAGTAATAAAAAATGTCTCAGCTGCTATCACTATCAAATTGGGAAAAAAAAGTATCTAGTAAACATGTGTTTAGCCCAAATCCTGAGTTTATTGATAATTTGGGCATAAAACTTCTGATTTTTTTCTTCCTAATGGACCCTACAAAATAATGTTTTTACAAATGCTCACTAACTTCAAAATAAGTACTCCAAACATAACTCCATAATAATGATATAGTTTATGAGAATCAAATGAAAGTAACCGATATTTAACCATCATTAAAAACAAAAAATTTTTTCATGAGGTACCACTTAGGGTGGCAGTGTTCCCCTAAGAGCCATAGACTATCTAATACAAACTCTAGGGCCAGGCACAAGAAACATCCCTTCAAGTTGTTGTTGGTCAGGGGAATAAAAAAGACTCCCCCAATAAGGACTCTTGCTACAGACCTTGGTTACCTTTCAGAAACTGAAGGAAAGACCCTATTGATGAAGACACCATACACTTCAGTCAAAAGACTTGGAGGAATCAAGCTGGCCTGCCTTGGAAGCCTCTTTCCTGAAAACTGGCTGTAATAGTGCTGGAAGGAACTAGAAAACTGCTAAGAGAAAAAAAAATCAGCATTCCAACTCATCTGTAACATCCTTGAGCAACAGCAATGGACAGAATGGCAAGATATCCAGAAAGATGTAATAATGGCCTTTATATCCTGGGGTAACCAATAGCTATGTGATTGGACTTACAGTCTGTTCAACAGAAGACAATCCTAAACCTAGTGCTTACCTATGACTGGTAAGGTCATGGACCATAGAAAGAGAGCTTACTACTGCCATTTCACCAAAGAAGTATGATTCATAGCTATATTCTAAATGCTTATCCTTTGAGCAATTACAAGTGTAGCTCTCATGTATCATCAAAGAAGACTCTTTTGCAGCAAGCAGATGGAGACCTTTGCAGAAAGCAACTGGTAAGAATGTATAGAACCAGTCATGGAGTATCCAGGCCAAATTGATACATCTACAGCCCAACCCTATACCTAAGGTTCAAAGAACAGTATGGAAGAAGTGACTGGAAGATTGTAAGAGCCAGAGGACCCAGAAAGAATGTCTGCTGCAAGATAACATCTTATTTATATGACAGGGGCGCTGTACCTAGGAAATCTGAACAACAGGATTGCCTAAGTAAGACCTAAAACTTGCCAACACCAACTGACATGCCAAGGGAAATGGGGGAAATCTCACAATGCTTCATTCCTAGAAAAAGAACAACGGACAATTCATTGTTGCTGAGAAGGGAGAACCAGTCTTCTCCAGCTACAAGGCCCTGATAGTTTAACCCATCCCAAGAGGTCAGAGCTAAAGACATCTGAACAACACTAAATGATGAGTAGGTTATATTTAAAATATATGCATACATATGTGTAACAAGTATACTTAAAGAATAAAGAGATCATGAATTTGAGAAGGAGTGGGAGGGATAAGGAGGAATAGGAAGGAGAGGGGAATGGTGTAAATATAGGACTCATATATAAATCCTCAAAATAATAAATGAAAAAAATATTCACAAGAAGGAATTGGTGAGATGATGAACAGCATCATGGAGAAAGGAATGCATTTGTGATATTTTTATACTTTTTCCCTTTTCACAGCTGAAGGTCACAAGCCTGTGCCTGGTAGATAACTACATGGGATTTCATTTGATCAATCTTTCATTACACAGATTTGATATTTTTCCCAAATAGCAGTTAAAATTCCAAGATTAGAAAAGATTCCATTCTGCATTTAGAATTGGCACAAGGATCCAAAGAAAGTAGTTCTCTGGAGTGGAATTTTATCTGTCATTAACACAGTGACTCATGTTTTCCTTGAATTTGCCTGTCAGTCTTGATGTCTTTAAGTGTAACTGGAGAAAGCCTTGAGTTGCATCTTGCTTTGTTAGGAAAACTCAAAAAGCAATTTAACACACACAATGAATTCACTGTATTGATATGACTGATGGCATAATTTTCATTCTATTACATCATTTCACATTTTTAAATACTTTGGGTTATGATTTGACTCTGCCAAGATTTTGATACTTTCTTGGACATTAAGAAAATATATATTCTGCTGACTCTATTGCCTTCCTACTAACACCTGTATAATAACTTTGTCACTACTTTATTTAGTTTTTACCATGTGCAACATTGACATTGGGCAATGCCTATTTCTTTCCTCATCTTTCTCCTTTTTTCTTCTTTCTTGTTTTCCAGTTTTAATTATTGATGTAATTTTACCTTTACTACTTTTCCTAAGTATATTCATCTCTCACATGTCTTGTGAATTTTAACTTCTATCATTTCACTCCTTAGTAATAACTTTGAAAATGTCAGGGGATTAATTTGACTTCCATGAATTTTTCCCCCTCTAACCTCCTGTTAGCCTTGAAATATTTTTAGAGTATATTAAACACACACACACACACACACACACACACACACACACACACACATACACACCATTTCATCAAGATTTATCTTTCTCTCTTTTTATTTTTTCTTCTGTGACTCCATTGGATTTTCAGCCCACTTCCTGTAGCTCTTATAATGAAACACTGGGACTCAGTGGTTGAATATATTATTGAGGGTGTGCTGAGAATAGTATTAGCAGATGTCTAACCTGATCTGTTTAAATTTCACTTGATTGGGTATCAATGCTCCTACATATAAAGAATATGAAAATTCATTGCTCTTTTTTCAAATCATAATTCAAGGTATTTAAAATGTGAAACAATATAGTAGAACTAAAATCATGCTCATCAGTCATATCAATACAGTGAATTCATTGTATGTGTTAAATTGCTTTTTGAGTTTTCCTAACAAAGCAAGATGTAACTCAAGGCTTTCTCCAGAGTTACACCTAAAGGCATCATGGACCAGAGAAGGATGTCAGGTGAGTTCAAAGAAAACATACTGTTAAAAAAAAATGAAGTTATACCACTTGTTAAAAATATATTTCACTGTTTTTTATATTTTTTCTTATTGGAAAAAAATTTAATTACATTAAAATTTCCAAAATTCACCTTTTAAGTACAAACAGTTCTATGGCTTAAAAAGTACATCAAGTTGTCAGAATTCAGTTCCAAGGATGATAAGGTTAAGATCACTTTTCCTTGTTTGATGTGAGCTGAGGACTCTATTTCTTGAGGCTTCTGCCCTCCCTTACATGGCCTCCTCCTCTACCCAACAAATGGTGGAGGAATGGCTGGAGGCGTACTTGCCACACTTCCTGCCTCCCTGCCTGGTACCTTTGCCTTACCAACCCTCAGCTTCCGCTACTGCTGCGTCTCTGAGCCCTCTGACTCCCTTCTCTTGTGGGACTTTGTAGTTGGCTTGAACCACTCAGATAATCCAGGATAATCTCCCTATTTTAAGACCAGTAACTTCAATTACATTCAGGAGGTCCTCCTCAATGGGACCAAAATCAGTGTTTGATTACACTTTCTTTTTATAGCATGAAGAAGAAGCAGCATAGGGTAAACACCCTTGTAATTCTGCTTTCCACAATGTATTCTTGAAGAAAAATACATAACTTGTTCCACTCACCACAGAAACATAAATGAAGCATACATTCAGATAATATTTTCTTCTTCTATTTAGATAAGGATCAAGGAGGGTGATAGCATAGCAGTGAAGAAGAAGGTAAAAGGGACTCAGATATTTTGCTATTAAGAATATTACTTTGTGTAGCATTGACAGAAGGTTTCATGATGAAATCCATTATTTAATTACAAACACAGTTGCCATTTCTATTCACATATGCAGGAAATGATCCACGTACAAGGTCATTCATTGCGCATTGATTTTTGTAGCCGATTACTGAAAGGGGACTATGAGTCCAGGGCACTGATTCATAAGAAAGTGTAACTTTAGGTCCTCAAGACACAGTACATAGACAATGTAAAACAAGGAACTTTTTACAAATAGGAAATAAAAAGCAAGATATGTCACATGTCGTAGAACTTGAATACCGTGGGGAAAAAGGAAAAGAAGAATACAGTGTTTAAATACACTTGCCCCAAACCTCTGTTCCTTTGCTCTGATTACTATATGGGATCCTAGTGAGCTAAAATGATCTCTCTTCATGGAGGTAGCTTCTCAAGCACTTGGAAATTGCCCCTTTAATGGTTACTGTGGAATTTGTTATGTCGCATGCAGCAGGTTTCAAATTTGCTGTCTGTGAGGACAGGTAGTTCTCTCGGGCCACACTGTTTTATCAGTGTGTTTGATGAAACATTTTGCAATGAAAGATTGACTATCAGGAAGCAGACAAAGATTATTGCTTAGCATCCTCATGTTCACACACAGGCGAATCAAATAACTTGGTGAGAAAAAGACCACCTGCTCTCTTTTGCTGAGTAGTCGGGTATACACAGTTCTTGATTATTTTCTACATTTGCAAATTAAATATGCGTATCAATAGTAGAAAAGCTTCCGGAGAAACAGAAACTCAATCATCAAAGGGAAACATTCAAGGAAATGGGGGAGGGGAGATCCTTGCCCTAAATGGTATTTAAATATTGAAACTATTTCATTTAATTTCCTGGAAAGTCACCTTGTGGGGCAAAGGAGAATGTTAAAGACTAAGATGGAGAAATTGGGAAAAATTTAATAACTGGAAAAGGTAACTTACTAGTTTCACTCAGAGCATTCATTTTCATTAATAAGACATCTATAGAAGGGCCAAGATTTTCTTTCAATTAATACTTGAATATTCAAATTGCACTGCTAGCATCGTGATTTCAGGAAACCAATAAACTTGCTTCGTTAAAGTATATCAATAACTAAATCTATTGGCAGCATACTGTGTACCAGGAAATACCATAAGAAAACTCATTTTCATTTTATAAGTAATAATAATATTATTTACTATAAAAATAAAAAATATTATTTAATTGCTGAAAATTATATATTTTATATAAATATACATTTATAATGTTATAAATAATAAAAATACATAATGTTTATATTTTTAAACGTGAGGATGAGAACACTGAGACCTAGAAGTGTTGACTAATTTTCCCAAGGGCATGGAACATATGATGTGAATAGCTGGTATTTGAAGCCTAGAAAGTGTTGAAAAAAATGATGTTCCACTGGTTATGACCATGTTTGCTTTGCAAAAACCCAAAATAGGGAAAAGCTTTATTAGACATAGTTAGAAACTCCATCAAAGAGGGAAGCATTGGGCAGAATGGTCAAGCGCACACACTTCCCAGTCACATACTGTGTTTGGATTAAAATCTGATGCTTACCAGAACTGGGTTATGTGGACAAGTAGTCCAACATGAAGGAAACCCCAGTTTCCTCATCTACAATGATGTTAATAACCCTCCCTTTGAAGGGCTCTACCAAGAACAAATGTGATAATATATGTAAATCACTTCACAGCCCTGGACACATGGCCTGTGCTTAATAAATGACGGCTATTATATTATTATTATAGTTGAGCTTGAGTCATGACACTGGAGGGAGCCTATGCCTGGGAAATTAAATTTTCTCCCTCAGTGAAGTTGCTCATGTCCCTAACCTCCAGTAGTGCCTAATTCGGCAATGTGTGTTCAATAATTAATCATAGAATGTATTTTATTGCATTAGCCAACATTGCTTTCCACTTTCAGCTATTTCGTAACTTCATGGAGAATTTGTCATTTTTTTTAATTAACTGAAATAAAATGTAAAGTAAGAAACGTAGAGAATATTCTGGCCAACCATTCCTAAATTAAAGAGTACTTATCTTTCCGTGGTAGAATGGTCATCATTTTTGATAAAGTTGATCAAAATGTTTCTAACAGTGGCAGTTTCTGCAGCCAGAGAGCAATAACACCATTGGATAAACAATTCTATAGTATGTGGCTGAGAGTGCAAGCTGGTCACAAGACTCCATCATGGTAGAACCATCATATAGGAAAAGGCCTAACAGTTTTTTGTTTTGTTTTGTTTTTTTCAGAACAGAATTAGTTTATTACTTACTTGGATACCGGCACTAACCTGTTTTCACCGTTTGCCTCACAGCTGATGCTTCCTCACGTTGTTGGCCACACTCCTTGGGGTATTTTCAACTTTCTGAGGTCATGACTCCATCAAGAAACAGCTCTACAGGGACAAGTGATTAATGTTTCTAGATGTGGTGAATCCACATCCGATTTAATTTCTCTTCAAATAGGAAATAGGTAAAACGTACCAATACTTCAAAGCTACAGTACAATGCTGTTTTACCAATGGAGATTATGCCATCAGGTAGTGACCCTTCTGCCTAAAACCCTACTCCCTTCCTGTGAAGGCTAGACTATAATGCACACTGCTCACCAGAGTCTCCAAGACTCTGTGATTTGCCTTGCATCTCTCTAAATCCTCTCTGCAAACTCCTCCAATGTACCCTCACCATTGGATGCTTTCCTTGTTCTGAACTTCCTTCACTTTCTCTCATACGACTTTCCTTCCTGCAAACCTCTCTTCTCCCCTTTACATGAAGGTCCCTCCTTATCACTGAAGTCTAGACTCAGACATCACCACCTTGCTCAGCCAATCCAAATGCGAATTCAATTTCAACCATCATACACTGGAGTAAGTCTGCAAGACTTCATTGATGAAGATCACTGTCTGAAATGATCCTTTTGCTCACATGTTAGATGTCTGTCTCTACTAGACTGAGCATAATGAGAGCATTTAAGAGTACAACAGTTCCTGGGTCTCCATGGGTTCAAAATATGAAGATTAAAACAGTATCAGAAAGGGAAGTATTCCAGAAGAATAATGTGCCTATATCAAACATTTACAGAATTGTTCTCACCATGATACCCTATTCAGTTAAGCACAAGTATTTACATTAACACAAAATGTACAAAGTTATAACTTTGGGTATTCTTAAAAGCATATATCTGGAAAGATATATGTACATTATCTGCAAATCCTGTGGCATTTTGTATAAGAGACTTCCAAATCTGTGAATTTTGATGCTTATTGTGTGTTCTGAAGCCAAAGACATCATAGGAAGACTGCATCTGTTTCAACACGGTTGAATCATCAGGGCCTGGAAGAGTTGCCGGTACAGTGCAGATTCTTAAAGCATGTTAGCTTCATTAATTATGGAGTACTTGAAGCTTTCCTACAGTGTTTGGATTTTAAACATATATACATGCACACACACACATATACTCAATTTAATGGAAGATCAAGGTGGATCTGTCTACTCTGAAATTTGTCTGTTCAAGTTTTCAAAGCCTCCTCCTGCAACTTATAGCTCATTTTTATCTGGTCAGGGAGCACCTGTCTTGCAGTATCCAAGGAAGGAACCCACATTAATGATTGTGAAATGTTCAGCTCTGTCAGCTCTCAGCAAACGAGACATCACTTCACATTTCTTCTGGGTTCAGAAAGCTTTACTATATACAAGTATAAAGTACAACTCCTGGCTAATGCAGTCAATTCACATTTTGCTTTCTTCCAGGTTAAGGAAATGCAAATCAACGTCTCTCTTTGCAATTGCATTCCAGAGGTGCGTGTGCCCTCTCTTGAACATAACATTTACTTTCTGCATCAGGTTTTCTAACTTTAATTCATAAGTATCTGAATTTCCCTAAAGAACAGCATTGTGCTATAGATGACCTCAATCTATACAAAAGTGTAGGTAAATATTACACATTCAAAATGCATATAATTGAGCCAAACTTGGGGTCACTGCC
Source organism: Peromyscus attwateri (assembly GCA_902168425.1). Classification (NCBI taxonomy): domain Eukaryota; kingdom Metazoa; phylum Chordata; class Mammalia; order Rodentia; family Cricetidae; genus Peromyscus; species Peromyscus attwateri. Next base: position 38,549 of record CABHPP010132218.1, read on the forward strand.
TGTCACCTTAGCTCTGACAAGACAGCAACATCATGTCTAGCCTAGGCTACACAGTGAAACTGTGTCAAACAAATAAAAACAGGTTCAAGGAGATGGCTCAGTGTGTGAAATGTCTGCTGTACAAGCATGAAGACCTGAATCTGGATCCCCTGTCTCCACATAAAAACTGATGTGGCCGGGCAGTGGTGGCACACACCTTTAATCCCAGCACTCTGGAGGCAGAGGCAGGCGGATCTCTGTGAGTTTGAGGCCAGCCTGGTCTACAGAGTGAGATCCAGGACAGGCACCAAAACTACACAGAGAAACTCTGTCTCATAAAAAAAAAAAATTACAAAAACTGATGTGGCAGTGCAGCTGAACACCAATGCAGGAGAAACAGAGACAGACAGATCCTGGAGCCTTGCCATCCAATCATTCTAGTTCAAACAGCAAGATCCAGGTTAACTGAGGGAAGGACTCTATCTCAAAAAATATAATAAGGCAGAGAGTCATAGAGAAACACATGTAATGTCTCAACATGAGCTGTGGCCTCTATACCCATCTTTACAGACACAGGCTCCCTACATATGAATACACATAATACAGCACATAACAATTTTTTAAATATAATGAAGTACAGGGAAAGATGTCAGTAATTGTGGGGCATTTTTGGGTGATGTGGAAACCTAGTGCAGTGGAAACATTTTGTAGTCTGTGAGGGTGACCCTAGCAAAGACTCCTAGTAATGAAGGATACAGAGACTGAACCAGCCATCTTCTGAAACCAGGCAAGACTTCCAGTGTTGAGACTGAGACATCAACCCAGCCACAAAACCTTCAACTTACAATCTCTCCAGCCTGCAAGATGTGTGTTTTAGAGCTTGTGGGAGTGGCCAGCCCATGACTGGTCCAACTTGAGGCCCACACCAGGAAAGGGAACCTGTGCCAGATGCTACCTAGATGGCCCAGAGACATAGGATAGAACTAAACATGACTGGTCGAAAAAATTAAAAGTAATAAAATTATTCCTAACAATATTCTGCTATACTCATAGATCAGTGCCAATAATCATCAGAGAGGTTTCCTCTGGCATCTGATGGGACCAGATGCAGAGACCCCCAGTAAAACATTAGGTGGAGATTAGGGAACCCCTTGGAAAAAGGAGAGGAAGGATTGTAGGAGCAGAGGGGTCGAGGACACCAGGAGAACATAGCCCAGAGAGTCAACTAAGCAGGGCTCATGGGGGCTCACAGAAACTGGAGTGACAATCATGGAGCTTGCATGTGTCTGTGCTATGTTCCCTGTGTATATGTATGGTTGTTTAGCTTGACATTTTTTGGGACTCCTAACAGTTGGGAGTGTCTCTGCTTCTTTTGCCTGCTCTTGGGACCCTTTTCCTCTTACTGGCTTGCCTCATCCAGCCTTTGTAGAAATCACTGCACAAAAATATATCTAGGAAATGAAGGTTGGGTGTGCACAAGACAGTATTAATCCCGGTTAACTCCAAGGAAACATGACAGAGTCCTAACGAAAACAGAAGCTGGTACCAAGGACAGGGGGTATTGTTGTGATAGACCTGACCATGTTTTTGTTTGGAGGAATATGGACTTTGGGACTGTGGTTCAGAAAAGCAATTGAACATTTTAAGTGCTGCTTAATGGGCCATACTAGTAGGAGCATGGAAGACAGTGGTGCTCAGTACAATTTGAGGAACTATGGGATGCTCACTCAGTAGATTTCAGAGGAAAAGAATTTTAGTATGTTGCCTAGAGATCATTCTTGTGATATTTTGGTGAAAAATGTGGCTGCCTTTTGTCCTTGTCTGAAGAGTCTGCCTAAGGCTAAAGTGAAGAATTTGTGGTTAATTTTGTTGGCAGAGGATATCTCAAAACAGCCTATAGACTCTGTTGTATGGTTTTTAGTAGCAACTCTCATGAAGATTTATAATGGAAAGGAGCAAGTTGAGCAGGGTAAATTACAAAATGAAAAGTTTGAGGAGAAAAAAAGCATCAGGAAGTGGAATAGAGCTAAATTCTGTGTTCAAAGAAATAAACTAAGAGATGGAATAAAGGGAGTGGTGACCTCTGGACAAGATCCCACCCAGCTAAATTTTCAACTTGTGAAAAGAAAAAGAAAAAATTAAAAAGAAATAATAAAAAAAAGAAAAAGAAAAAAATAAAAAAGAAAAAATTAGAGCAGAATGCAGTGGGGTACAACTTTAATCCAAGCACTGGGAAGGCAGAGGCTGGTGGACTTCTGAATTTGTGGCCAGCTTGGTCTGGAGATCCAGTTTCAGGATAGCCAAGCTTAGGCAGTGAAGGACAGAAAGTTGGTGAAGATGTAGTTGAACGAGGGGGCCATGTTTCAGCCCCAGCAAGCAACATAACTTGGCAGCTTTGGCCACGTGGTTCTGACTTTAGAGTTAAGGATAGAAGAAATACATTACAGAATTTGTCTCATGCCTAAACAAAGCCGCTAAGGCTAGGCATGTATCAGGGGTGTCCCTGAATGGAGGCCTAGTAGAGAGGCCACAGCATGAAGCTGTGACGTTGAAGCCTGGATTGCCTTGGAGATCTCAAGATGTTAGAGATACCAGAGTCATGGGATAACTCTGCCTAGGAGAGCTGCAGGGAATGGAACCAGCCCGAGAGAAAGAAGTGTGTTGCAGTTAGCAAAGCTGAAATGAGTTGGAGATCTGAAGAGCATTTTGATACCAGACATGGAGATACAGAGTTTGGAGTTTGCCCAGCAAGTTTCCAATCTTG
>CABHPP010132219.1:6362-45323 GCA_902168425.1 Peromyscus attwateri
TTCCTTCCTTCCTTCCTTCCTTCCTTCCTTCCTTCCTTCCTTCTTTCTTTTTTGGTTTGTTTTTTGAGACAGGGTTTCTCTGTGTGGTTTTGGTGCTTGTCCTGGATCTCACTCTATAGACCAGGCTGGCCTTGAACTCACAGAGATCCGCCTGGCTCCCGAATGCTGGGATTAAAGGCATGCGCCACCGCCACCTGGTTTGGGTGTCTTTCTTGACAGCTTTCCACCATAACATTTTTTCTTTTCTCTCTCTCTTTCTTTCTTCCTTCCTTTTTTTTTTTTTTTTTTTTTTAAAGATAGAAGATTTAAAAGAACTTTGCTGGGTATATGGTTGTATACACCCTTAATCCCAGCACTCAGGATTTCTATGAATTGGAAGCCAGCTTGGTCTGTGTAGCTAGTTCCGGGCAAGCCAGGGTTACATAATAAGATCTTGTCTCAAAAACAAAAAACCCAAAAATAAATAAATTAATAGAGCTTTCTTTGGGCCTGACATGGTAGCATGCATCTTCAATCCCAGCACTCAGGAGGCAGAGGCAGGGAAATCTCTGTGAGTTCAAATTTGTCTTGGTCTACATAGAGAGTTCCAGGGTAGCAAGGACTACATGGAGAAACCCTGTCTCCGAGAGAAGGAGAGTGAGAGCGCATGTAGCTTTCTTTGGAAGACTGCTGATAAGTTTTTTTTTCCTTTTTGGTTTTTTGAGATGGTTTCTCTGTGTATCCCTGACTGTCCCAGAACTGGATCTGTAGACCAGGCTGGCCCGAACTCCCGAGTGCTGGGATCAAAGGCATGCACCACCACTCCCCACCAAATCTTTTTTTTTTTTTTTTTCTTTCTTGAAGGAACAATCACTGTTAGTTTGGCATCTCATGCTTTTGTTTATAAGCAAACCATGGCTCTAGAGTCTGAGATAGGATCTCTTCATTATTTTACTTGGCTTTTGAAAGCAGCACTATCTTGAATTACAGATGAGAAGCCATATACTCCTTAAATTAGTGACGAAGGTACTTAGGCAGTTGGACCTTGTTTACCACTGTCTTTTTTTTCTCTTCACCTGAATGACTTCTGGATATTTAGAACAGCATCACATTATTCGTACTCCAAGTTGCCTTTTTTAGTTTAGTTTTGTTTTTTTTTCTTTTTAAGCTAGTTGAGCAAATAATACCTGACAGATAAATGGAATCACATGTGGTGTTTTCTGGTGACATTTTAGCTAATACCTCAGGTACTTTGGCTTCCACTATTTATCACATTGCTTAGGTTCTAGAACATGTTTAAGTAGGACATGGGAGCCAGGCGGTGGTGGCACATGACTTTATTCTCAGCAATTGGGGGGTATAGGCAGGTGGATCTCTTGAGTTCAAGGCCAGCTTGGTCTACAGAGTGAGTTCCAGGGCAGGCAGGGCTACACAGAGAGACCCTGTCTTCAAAAACCAAAAAAAGAAAAAAGACAAAAAACCCTCTACTGGTCCCAAACACTGTACCTTTTATTCTTTAAGCCTGGGAAAATGACTTTGGCCTCACATTTGAAAATTTGTATCTATTTCTGACAGCTTGCTTATCCCATTCTGAGACTAATAAAATGGGAAACAGGAGCTGTAGTTGTAGCTCTCTGGGACAGTGTTTGCCAAGCAGGGGTCCATTCCCAGCAACACAAAACTAAAAATAAGACAAAGATAAATTATTATAGGTGGTGTAGTGATAACCATATTCTGACTGAGAATAAAGAGGCAAAAAATAAACAAAAACACCCTTAAAAGAAAATTATTTGGTGGAGAGGCGAATGTCCTTTATTCTTTGTGAGGTCAAGCGTTTTAGCCATTGGAAATGATGCTTAGTGCTTTTGTCTTGAAAAGGTAGAGCAGCTCTGTTTTAAGAGTGCTTTCCTTAATGTCAGATGAATATATTCTTTATAAAGAATGTGGGAATAGAGTAGAGGAGGAAAATAAATGCACGAGGTTTTTTTTTTTTTTTTTTTTTTTTATTATTTTTTTTTTTTATATACATACAGTGTTCTGTCTACATGTTTGACTGCATGCCAGAAGAGGGCACCAGATTTCATTATAGATGGTTGGGAGCCACTATGTGGTTGCTGGGGATTTAACTCGGGACCTCTGGAAGAACAGCCAGTGCTCTTAACCTCTGAGCCACCTCTCCAGCCCATGCACGAGGTATTTTAAAATCTAGAGAGCTGCTGGTGTGTGTGGTGGTGCACACTTAATCCCAGCACTCAGCTGATTTTTGGGAGTTTAAGACCTGGTCTCCATAGCAAGTTCCAGGACAACCAGGGCTGTATCAAGGGACCCTATAAAAAACAAAAAAAAACCAACCAAACAAACAAACAAAAAAAACAGGCCGGGCGGTGGTGGCGCACGCCTTTAATCCCAGCACTCAGGAGGCAGAGCCAGGCGGATCTCTGTGAGTTCGAGGCCAGCCTGGTCTCCCAAGTGAGTTCCAGGAAAGGCGCAAAGCTACACACAGAAACCCTGTCTCGAAAAACCAAAACCAAAACAAAACCAACCAACCAAACAGCCCTAGAGGGCTTTATTTGGCATTTGGTTGTTTTCAGTCATGCTTAGAATGGAACCCAGGACCTCATGCATGCTGAGTACGCCCTCTTGCCACTGAGCTACATCCTTCCCTGTTTTGTTTGAAAGATTTTATTGATTACGTATACAGTGTTCTGCCTGCATGTATGCCTGTGCACCAGAAGAGGGTACCAGATCTCATTACAGATGGTTGTATGGTGGTTGCTGGGAATTGAACTCAGGACCTCTGGAAAAGCAGCCAGTGCTCTTAACCGCTGAGCCATCTCTCCAGCCCCCTTCCCTGTTGTTTTTTAACAATAAAAATTATACTCATATAATTATACTCATATTATACTCAGCCAGTGAGACATTAGGATTAATGAGAGAGTATGGTCTTACATCTTTCTGTTAAATAGCTGGGGCTATTAATAGCATGTCTCCAACATTACATAGGACATACTTGACTGACATAGAATTCAGTGTGGTGGCGTACAGATTTGTAGTCAGGCTTTGGAAACCCGAGGCAGGGAGGACTGCAAATTTGAGGCTTGGGCTTCTAGACACTTTCGATTCCCCCACCCCAGACTGTTTCTCTTTGTAGCCTGGCTGTCCTGGAGATCGATCTGTAGACTGCCTGCCTCTTCTTCCAGAGGGCTGCGACTGAAGGAGTGCGCCCCACTGCTCAGCTTCAATTTTTTTTTTTTTGGATATGCATCCTTTGTTTGGAAATACTGGAAAATTGCCTTTCTAAATGACTTGCAGTTTTGGTAACTTGAATGTCCCTTATTAGGGATGTTTGGAAATAGAAGCACTTCTGATTTTTGAGAAATTTGGAATATTTACTTTTAGGTAAATATTTGAAGCTTATTTAGCACTGTGTTGGTGATGGTAGATTAGAGACACTTCCTTTGATCTCAAGGTTACTTAAGGCAAACTTACCTCTGAAAAGTGGCAGCCCACATTCCCCTTGTCTTTATTTTATTTATTTATTTATTTCCTTTTGAGACAGGGTCTTTCTACATAGCTTTGGCTGTCCTGGAACTCACTTCGTAGACCAGGCCTGCCTGTTAATTCAGAGATCTGCCTGCCTCTGCCTTCTGAGGTCTGTAATTAAAGGCATGTACCAGCACTCCTGGTTTATTTTATTTTTAAATTTTATTTATGTGTTTGGATATTGTGCTTGCATATACATATATATGTGTGTGTGATGTATGTATGTATGTATGTATGTATGTACCATGTGTTTGCCTGGTGCCCTACAAGGCTAGAAGAGCTCATCAGATCCTCTGGACTGGAATTACAGACAGTTGTGAGCCAGCATGTGGGAACTGGGAGTCAACCCTGGGTCCTCTGGAAGAGCAGCCAGTGTCCTCAACCTCTGCACCGTCTCTCCAGCCCCTCCGCGTGGCCTTACACTGTGCACTTGTGTGTCTTTCAGGCGGGTGCGACTTCTATGTGGGCTTCATGCTGTGGGCTGCTGAATGAAGTCATGGGAACTGGAGCCGTCAGAGGTCAGCAGGCAGGATTTCCGGGAAGCAGTGGCCCATTCAGATTTACACCAAGCTCTGACTTCCCCACCTACCCACCAGCAGCTACCGAAGGGCCCAATATAGTTTGCAAAGCGTGTGGACTTTCATTTTCAGTCTTCAGAAAGAAGGTGAGTTTGAAATTATTGCATACGAATAACACGTGGGGGGAAAGAGACCTAGATCATGATTCTTGGCTGTAGGTTCTGTTGACTAGGTAATCCATTTAAAAGGATTAAAAAGTCCCATTTGGAGGTCTGTGCAGTAAGATTCTGGTTCTGTCACAGTTTCTGGTTAGTCTTTGCCGCTTGTCCTTCGCTGTGACCTCTACTTCTGAGCCCTCACTCCTGACGATGCTCAGCTTTAATATCTTTTAATAAAGAGATGGAATTGCTCTGCAGTTTTGTTCAGCAGCCATTTATTATAGCAAGGTACCATGGTTTAAAAACTTGGTTCCTAACTTTTTTTTTCTTACAGAGCTGGTAATGACGACTAAGGCTTTATTAGACATGCTAGCAAGTGCCCTCTCTACCACTCCCTAGCCCATACTTGACCATGTTCTTCCTTTTTTAGTTTTTCGAGACAGGGTTTCTCTGTCTTGTTTTGGTGCCTGTCCTGGATCTCGCTCTGTAGACCAGGCTGGCCTCGAACTCATGGAGATTTGCCTGGCTCTGCCTCCCCTTCTGCTGGGATTAAAGGCGTTCACCACCACCGCCGCCCGGCTTTATTTTTTTATTTTTTTGGTTTTCTAGTTCTTCCATTATTTTTTAAATGTATCTTAGGTTGACTTCAAACTCCCAGCTATCCTTCTGCCTCAGCCAAGTACTGAGATTACAGCATGGGACATCACACTCTTTGTCTGTCCGTCTGTCTATCTATCCTTCTCTCATATATTGCATTCTGACCAGTTTCCCCTTCCTCCTCTTCTCCCCGTCCCTCCCCCCACTTCCCCTTGCCCCCAGATCCACTTCTCCCTTTCCCTTCCGAAAAGAGCAGGACTCCCAGGGACTATCAACTAAACACAGCATAACTAGTTACAGTAAGACTAGGCACGGACCCTCATCAAGGCTGGATGAGCCTACCCAATAGGAGGAAAAGTCCTGATCATATTCTTTTTTCTTTCCTTTTTTAAAAATTATTTTTATTTTATATGCATTGGTTTTTTAGCCTTTGTATATGTCTGTGTGAGGGTGTTGGATCCTCTGGAACTGGAGTCACAGACAGTTGTGAGCTGCCGTGTGGGTGCTGGGAATTGAACCTGGGTCCTCCGGAAGAGCAGCCAGTGCTCTGAACCACTGAGCCATCTCTCCAGCCCCTGACCTTATTCTTTAAAAACAAGTGTGTGTGCATGCATGCCCCTCGTGTGCATGTAGGAGAACTCAGAGGTCAGAAGAGGGTGTTGAATCCCCTGGATCTGGAGTTACAGGCCAGTTGTAAGCTGCCCAGCATGGGTGCTGGGAACCAAACCCAGCTCCTTTGGAAGAGCAGGAAGAACTCTTAACCTGAGCCATGTTCCAGTTCTCTGATCACCTTTTTTTTTTTTTTTTAAATGGTTATGTGTGTGTGACTTTGTGAGTGGATACTGCAAGTGTGCCTGAAGAGGCCAGAGAGCATGAGATACCCTGGAACTGGAGCTGTAGGCTTTTGTGAGCTATCAGACATGGGTGCTGAGAACTAAATTTGCATCTTCTAGAAGAGCAGCAGCCAATGCTTTTAACCACTGAGTCATCTCGGGCCCCAGTATTCTTAAGTTTTAAATAAGGAAATTGGTGTGATTGGCTCATACCTGTAATCTCAGAACTGGAGAGGCTAAGATAGGGTCATTGCTGCAAGTTCAAGGCCAGCCTAGGCTACATAGAGTGTTCTAGGCCAGTTTGAGCTCCAGTGAGAGAACTTGTGGGGTTGGGAGGGGCAGTGAATAACCTCGTGTTTGTGGAGATTTTATGGAAAGCACTTAGGCTAAAACTTTTAAAGGTCATTTTGCAGTCTGATGAATATAATATCTTGAAGTACATGGAAGAGAGTGTTAGCTTGTGGGAGCCATGCACTGAGCAGAAGGGGACACATCTGAGTGTCCTCTCGAAGGTTCTCTTCTCAGATGGCTTAGATTGTAATTGGGGCCACATTGGCTACAGATTTCTGCACTAGTGGGGTCTTCTGTGTCCTTGGGTTAAGTTGGAGAGGTCCGTTTCCTTTCTTCTTGTATTAAGCTTTTGTCTTCCCTCTTTGCTGAGGGAATTATCCACATAGGAAAGGACCCGAGAGAGAGCTTTGTGGTTGTGCTTTCTGTTCCCATGGTTCAAGTCAGCTCGGTTCTGCTAATTACACGTTTGTGTCAAGGGGTGGAAATGTTTTAATTCACTAACACAAGAGTGTCTATTTTCCTCAAAGTGCTGTGTTTGAAGTTCCGTGAATGGAAGCTGCCCTAGCGGGGATGGGTTTTGTGAAAATAGGCTGCTGCTGCCGCGGGGACTGCCCAGGAGCCCAGGTTTCAGTTGTCCTACCGAAGAGGGTGTTCCCACGGTGGTTACGTGAGTGTCGTGTCTGCTCTGTCCGCAGCACGTCTGCTGTGACTGCAGGAAGGACTTCTGCTCCTTCTGCTCAGTCCCCCAAGGAAACCTCCGCAGATGTTCCACGTGCCACCTGCTCCAGGAGACGGCCTTCCAGCGCCCTCAGCTGATGCGGCTGAAAGTGAAGGACCTGCGGCAGTACCTCCTCCTCCGGAACATCCCAACCGACACTTGTCGGGAGAAGGCGGACTTGGTAGATTTAGTACTGTGCCACCGTGGACTAGGTTCCGGGGATGACCTGGACTCAAGTAGCCTGAATTCCTCACGGTCCGAGACTTCTAGTTTTTTTACACAATCCTTTTTTTCAAATTATACAGCCCCCTCTGCTACTGTGCCCTCCTTCCAGGGAGGGCTCCTGGACAGAGATGGGACCTTCCGGTCAGAAGTTCTGGCACAGGTAGGGTGCTGTGATCTGACCCCAAGAGCCTGGTATGTTCCCAAGCATTTTAATCTCTGAACTTTATCCCCAGACCTGACTTTGAACGTCAGGTCTTCCCAGCGTCACCTCTTGAGTCTTGGGGTCAAAGGTGTGCATCATTATAGCCCGGTTTTAGGTGGTACTAGGGATTGAACTCAAGAGTTTGTGTATACTAAGCAAGCACTCTTTTTAGTTTTTCAAGACAGGATTTCTCTGCGTAGCCCTGGCAGTCCTGGAACTTGCTCTGTAGACCAGGCTGGTCTCGGACTCACAAAGATCTGCCTGACTTTGCCTCCCGAGTGTTGGGATTCAAGGCCTATGCCACCACTGCCCAGCCTAAGCAAGCACTCTTAACAACTGAGCTCTATCTCCTATTACAGAATTACTTAATAATAAATAATAATAATAAATGGCATTTATTTATTATAATTAGAATACTATCTCAGGGGCTGGAAAGATGACTCAGTGGTTAAGAGCACTGGCTGCTCTTCCAAAGGTCATGAGTTCAATTCCCAGCACCCACATGGTCGTTCACAACCATCTATAATAGGATCTGATGCCCTCTTCTGGCCTTCAGGTATACATGCAGAGCACTCATACATAAAATATAAATAAAGTCTCATAGGGTTCTTGAGTATCGGAGTTGGGTAACACGCAGGGCTTACAACTAATGGTTTGTTGTATGTGAATGACTTCGAAATGCTAGTTAAACTGGGTGTGGTGGTGTAGTCCAGCCACTAGGGAGGCAGGCACAGCAGGATCTCATGAACTCAGGAGTCTGAGGCCAGCCTGGAATTAGCAAGGCTCCCACATTAAAAACAACACAAAAACCCTAAGACATAATCGGCCATGGTGGTGCCCGCCTTTAATCCCAGCACTTGGGAGGCAGGGGCAGGTGGGTCTCTGTAGCAGGCTTTTTCAGATCTCCAGCCCCAAATAATGACATGGAGACTTATTAGTTACGAATGCTCGGCCTTACCTTGTGCTTTTCCCACCAGCTCTTACAACTTAACTCTAATAACTTCACCTATGTTTTGCCTCGGGGCTTTTTACCTTTCTTTCATTCTCTATGTCCTTCCATGTGGCTGGCTGCCTGGCTCCAGGCATCTCCCTCATTCTCTTCTCAAGTCTAGATTCCTCCTCCTACTTATTCTGTCTGCCTGCCAGCTCCATGTATTCTTCTGCTGCCTAGCTATTGGCCATTCAGCTTTTTATTAGGCCAATCAGGTGCCTTAGGCAGGCAGAGCAACACATCTTTACATTTTTAAACAAATACAGTGTAGACAAATATAGCACATCTTTGCCTAGTTAAAGTAATACTCCACAACATAAACCTATGTGCATTCAAGGCCAGCCTGGTCTACACAGAGAAACTCTGTCTCAAAAACCAAAATAACAACAACAACAAAAAACTTAGACATAAAATATTGAGCTGTTGCCGGGCAGTGGTGGCACATGCCTTTAATCCTAGCACTAGGGAGGCAGAGCCAGGCGGATCTCTGTGAGTTCGAGGGCAGCCTGGGCTACAGAGCGAGATCCAGGACAGGCACCAAAAGTACACAGACAAACCTTGTCTGGGACATATATATGTGTGTGTGTGTGTGTGTGTGTGTGTGTGTGTGTGTGTGTGTGTATGTGTATGTACATGTATATGTATGTATACACACATGTATATGTATGTATGTATAAAATATATATTATTTAAAAATGTGTGCTGGGTGTAGTGGCACACACTTTTTTTTGGGGGGGGGGGCGCACTTTTGATCCCAGCACTTGGGATACAGAAGCAGGCTGATCTCTGTGAGTTGTAGGCCATCCTCGTCTACATAGTGAGTTCTAGAATAGCCAGGGCTACATAGTGAGACTTTGTCTCACAAAATACAAAAAATGGAGAGATGTAGGGCTGGAGAGAGAGTTCAGTGATTAAGAGCTCTTAGTGCTCTTGCAGAGGACTTCAATTTGCTTCCCTGTACCCACATTGCTGCTCACAACTATTGTAACTCCAGTTTTTGGGGGATCTGATGTTCTCTTGTGTACTACTCCTCAGACACTGCATGCATGTAGTACATACATGCAGACAACCACTCACATAAAAATAAATCTTAAGAGTCATGACAGGGCATGGTGGTGTATACATATATCCCGGCACTTAAAGGACAGAGGCAGGAAGATTGATTTAGCTGCTCTCCAAATATTCATAACTTAGATAAGACCAAGACCAGAGTTTTATGATTTTTCTCAAATGAGAACTTGCATGATTATATAAACAGATAAATCTGACTTGTACCACTTTTGGACTCTATGACACCATTTGGGGGGAGATGTAGGTGGCACAGTGCTGCAGTGTGGTGCCTATAGGGTGAAATATGTGATATTGAAACCAACCTAGACTATTACATGTCAAAAGATATCATTAAGAGTGGTGGTATACACCTACAATTCCAGCATTGGAAGATGGAGGCAGGAAGGAAATGAGTTAGTGCTAGCCCAGGCTAGACCTTGTCTCAAAAAAGAAAATATGGTGTTTAATTTAATTTTAATTTTTTAATTGGTGTTTTGTCTGTATACATGTCTGTGTGAGGGTGTTGGATTCCCTGGAACTGGAGTTAGATAACTGTGAACTGCCACGTGGGTGCTGGAAATTGAACCCAGGTCCTCTGGAAGAGCAGCCCGTGTTCTTAACCACTGAGACATCTCTCCAGCCCCAAAAGAAAATATTTGAAAGATGTAAAAGACAGTATATAATCCAAATGGAAGAAATTTTTGTTTTCCTAAAGAAAACTATTGATTAGTAAGGGTTTTTTTTTTTTTTTTTTTTTTTTTTGAGACAGTGTTTCTCTGTGCAGCCCTGGCTGTTCTAGAACTTTGTAGCCCAGGCTGGCATTGAACTCAGATCCACCTGCCTCTGCCTTTCCAAGTGCTGGGGTTCAAGGTGTGTGCCACCACTACCGGCTTATTAAGGATTTTAAAAAAAAACAAACATTTATTTATTGTGTGTGTGCTTGTTTGCATTTGCTCATGCCCTGGTAGGCAAATGGATGTCAGAGGACAACTTGTCTGTATTCTTTCCACAATGTGGCTTCAAATCAGGTTGTCGAGGCCGATAACAAGCACCTGTCTGTCCCCACAGAGCCATCTCCAGTTTAAACAGGCTATTTTCAGGTCCTGATGGTGCAGGGCCACCCTCCATTCTTAGTGGCTTTAAGACTTTCCTTAGGCAGTTAATACTCAGACGTGTTTTACAAATTCACACATAGGGAGGAATTTGTATTTTGAGGTAACTTTATGGAAGGTGAGTTCATGTAGGGCCCAACTTCTTGAGAGAGCTAACCAACATTCAGTATCCAAAGAAGACCGAGTATGCTAGGCTTTGAGTTTAGTTTTGTTTATTTTTTATTAGTTTTATTTTGTGTAGATGGGTGTTTTGCTTCCATGAATGTCTGTACACCACATGTGTGCCCTAGTGTCTGTGGAGTTCAGAAGAGGGTGTTGTATGCCCTAGACTGGAGGTAAAGATGGCTGTGATCTTCTATGTAGGTGCTGGGAACTGAACCCAGGTCCTCTGCCAGAGTAGTAAGTGCTCTTAACTGCTGAGCCATCCCTCCAGACCCAGTCTTTTTTTTTTTTTCCCCCTTTTGAGGCAGGGTCTCAATATGTAGCCTTGCCTAGGTGGCTGCCCTGGGAGTTGCTTTGTAGACCGGTTGACTTATTACTCACAGAGATCCCCTGCCTCTGTCTCCCGAAGTGCTGGGATTAAAGGAGTGCTCTGCTTGCTCCACCAACCTGGCCCTAAGGTAATCTTGAGGAAGGTCAGTGGATGGTTTTTCTCTAGAGAGAAGTACAAATTGGTAATTAGAAAAGCCTGATGATTAGTAATCAGTTGGATTTGTCCTGTACATAGGTACAAAGTGAAATAGCGTCAGCAAACACAGATGAAGATGACGATGATGATGATGAAGATGAAGATGATGATGATGATGAGCAAGAAGAAGAAGAAGAAAACTTGGAGGAGCAGGTGAAACTCATTTAAAATGGCTTCCCTGATAAATGCATGTGGCCAAAAGGGAAGATGCTGGGCTTCCTCCAGGTGAGCACAGGATGGTTTCTAGTTCAGCTGTGGAGCACCGTGAAAACACTTGAGGGAGCTGAGAAGTCTGGGGAGAGCGTCCAGGGCCATGGGGACCAACACCAGAGAGTCAGCTGGACTTGTGGGAACAGAGGTAACAGATGCTCTCATTTCAGAACCCTGGGCTCTCTAAGAAGAAAGCGAGAGCCTCGCTGTCTGACCTGTCGAGCCTTGAGGAGGTAGAAGGGATGAGTGTGCGCCAGCTGAAGGAAATCCTGGCCCGCAACTTTGTCAACTATTCTGGCTGTTGTGAAAAATGGGAGCTGGTAGAGAAAGTCAACCGGTTGTACAAAGAGAATGAAGAAAACCAAAAGTCATGTAGGCTTCCTTTTCCTTTTTTCTTCCCAAGTCTCCTTTCTTGAGCTTTAAAAATTGGATTGTTTTTGTTATAATTAAGTCAAATTTAGCTAGCATGGCAGTGCATATCTGTGATCCCATTACTCAGGAATCTAAGCCAGGAGGGTAGCTAGCTGTCAGACCCTGTCTCAAAAACAGCAATCATTGGGGCTGCAGAAATGGCTCAGTGGTTGGGAGCACTGGCTGCTTTTCTTGAAGTCCTGGGTTCAATTCCCAGCCCCCACATGGCCGCTCACAACTGTCTGTAATTGCAGGGGTTCTGACATCCTCTCACACAGACACATGCAGGCAAAACCACCAATACACATAAAATAAAAAAATATTAAAATAGAAACCATTAAAAATAAAAAGGTTTGGAGTTGGAGAGATGGCTCAGCAGTTAAAAACTGCTGGTTGCTCTTTTAGAGTACCCAGGGCAATTCTCAGTACCCACATGGAGGCTCCCAACTCTGTTATTCCACTTTAGGAGACCCAGTTCTGGTTTCCATGGAACTAGGCACTTTTTGTTTGTTTGTTTGTTTTGTTTTTTTGTTTTTTGAGACAGGGTTTCTCTGTATAGCTTTGGAGCCTTTCCTGGAACTCACTTTGTAGCCCAGGCTGGCCTCTTACAGAGATCTGCCTGCCTCTGCCTCCTAAGTGCTGGGATTAAAGGCGTGCGCCATCACTGCCTGGTTGGAACCAAGCATTTAAGTGGTATACAGACAGACATATGTAGGCAAAACACCCATAATACCTAAAATTAAATAAATCAATCTTTGAGAAAAGCAAAATCAGTCACCGAGTCAGTTGTGTAAGCCAGTTTACAGAGCTGCTAAATAGTCCATTACGTGACATGGGCTTTGAGACAACTGTTGCCAGGTAAGCTAGACAGTCATTTGTGGAATCTAGTTTTTGTTGTTATTCGTGGAATAAAGTCCCTCTTACTGAAATGAGACTGTCCCATCTTCATGGCCACACAGCTGGAACATCCAGCTAAACTCCACTTGTGGCCTGACTACTGAGTGGCCCATATGAGGAATGTGGGGTGATGGGTTTTCCACTTGAGACAAGGTCTCCTATAGCCCAGACTGGCTTCAAATTCACTCTCTAAAGATGACCTTGAACTTCTGATCTTCTTGTCTCTGCCTCTCTAAGTGCTAGGATTACAGGCCTGGTTTATGCAGTGCTGGGGACCAAACCAAGACTTCACACAAGCTGGTGGGTTCTCTGCCAGTTGAGCCCCATGCCCAGCCCTGGTTTCTTTCTCCTCATGACAAACCCCTTCTGTTATAACACAAGACAGAAACAAGTAGCCAACGTTTCTACTTTCTATACAACACTTTTTAGATGGTCCTAAGCCACGTATTTCTTCCAGAACCCTGAGATGGGCATCCCATCTAGCAGAAGTGTAGGGAGGTGAAGGGACTTTGTGTATGTATAGCACTGGGGTGGTTGCTCAGAAGATGCTTGGCTGTGGGCAGGGGAACAAGTCCAGTGGCCGTGTCCAGAGCCCCAGCTCTCAATTTCCTTTCAGATGGTGAACGGATGCAACTTCAGGATGAAGAAGATGACAGCCTGTGCCGGATCTGCATGGATGCAGTCATTGACTGTGTCCTGCTGGAGTGTGGGCACATGGTCACCTGCACCAAATGTGGCAAGCGCATGAGTGAGTGTCCCATCTGCCGGCAGTATGTGGTGCGAGCTGTGCATGTTTTCAAGTCATGAAATTGAGGCCCCCCACATGGGACACTCCTCTGACTCTATCCCACACATTTGAGTGCATAAAAGGGACTGGAAACTTACTGTTCCAAGGCAGAAGCTATTTTTAAAAATTATTTTCCTTACCGACTGGGGACAGAAAGTTCATCCTAAGTTGAAGAAACCTGGGCTGTGCCATAGGCCTGCCTGCCTGTGGACACAGGGCTTCCCCAGCTTCTGCTGGGTTGTATCACTTGTCTCCCTGAGCACTAGTTGCTGAAGTCAGACTGTTCAGTGTGGGTGTTTGCTCTTGCTCTCTAGAGGCCACTCACTCTGTCTCTTATTTCCCCTTTATCCTGCGTTTGAAACTTTTGTTCTCTTCCAAGTGAACTTGTTGTTCACAAGTGGGCTAGTGTGGACTACACTGAGCAGTGGCTGCTCTGAGTGTTCACTGTATTAGTCATGTATATTTTCAGTGCTAATATTTAATGAATGTAAGTTTCCACATTGTTGCTATCTCTGCATTTAAAATAATTGGGAGACAATTGACGTTCTGTAGTCACCTGCCAGGGCCTCAGATAAATGTGTCCATTTTTGTTCAGATACAGCTTCTAATAGAAGGGCTGCATCTAGCTTCGTAGAAGATTGTGTGTGCTAAATTCTTTATTAATATGTAATCAATTTACACTGTTTTGTATAGTGAAGGTGTATTTTTAGTGCTACCTGCTAGTAATTTTAACTTTAGGAATAAAATTAGATTAAAAGGCTCCTGTAGTTTATATCGTCTCCCTGAGTTTCAAACTTATTTGCATATAGCATAAACAGGCACCAACATCCTGGTCTAGCACCTCTCTTCAGAAGAGATGCGAACGCCTTCAGAGACCATCTTTGTTGCTCACTTACCATAGTCGTGTTTACTGTGACAAGGAAGGTATTGTTAGGTGCTTTACGGTTTTCTCAGTCCTTACCATCAGTCTGAAATAGATACTGCCATACTTGGATAGAGAACCCAGTCTCTGAGAGGTTAATAGCTGTGTTTAAAATCTCAGGTACGAAGTGTGTGTATTGTGTCTCTCTATACACTTAACGCTAAAGGCTTTCTTTTTCACCCTTGGAATACATATAGCAGATGAGAATTTGAGATAACAGCTTATGTAGAAGGGCTCTAGGGCCGGCTTGAGTCAGGCTTTGCTTTTGGTTGAGAACAGTTGTCAATTCACCTTACTTTACATTGTATGAGGTGTTGTAAGTCATCTGGGTATGATGTGCAATATACAGGATTATGTATACAAGGTATTTACAAATACTATACTATGCACGTGACTATACTAAGCATGTGTGGATTTTGCCAATTGTGGGGCAGGGTTTTGGAGCCAGTCCATGCACGGTGAATACCAGGGATGACTGCTTACTTTTGGCAGAGGGTAAACGGTTTTTTAACTGGCATGCCATGCCCATAACATACGTCAAATGGATAAAGTTCTAAAGGTTCACAGCAGAATAGAATGAAATCTCCTTATGTTTGTCTTCACAGTAGAAAAGAATGTAATTTGAGGCCCCATGGTATCTTCTGCAAACATCAGGTTCCCTTGATGGTCTGGTTCCTCACTTTCTGCTCTACAAGTTCAGATTGACCATAGCAAGTATATTCACAAGGTTATGGTCTTTCTACTACTTTCCCAGCTGTGGGTATGATCTTGGAGCACCCGTTTGTAGCATGTGATTTACACTGGCTTCATTTCAGGCTTGTTTAAAACTATAGATGGCTGTTGAGATGGCTCAGTAGGTAAAGGCACTTGCCATGATCCTCATGACCAGAATTAAGACTTACTTCCCACATGGTGGAAGGAGAGAATCAACTTCCTCTGACTTCCATACGTGAGCCAAGGGGCGTGCACATCACATATATAAATAAATGTAACAACACAAATCTACAGAGACTGTAGGTTTTGGGATATAATCTTCTTGGTGGTTCAGCACTCCTTGGGCAATGTTGACGGTGACCTGTGTGCTAGTCTGGAGCTATGTCTTTGCTATGTGCATATAGTGGTGTGAAGTCAGATTGTTAGTAGAGACTGTATGTATGGGGGGAAATCACCCTGAAAGCAGTTCTCAGAGGAGAAATGCCCCCCCCTCCTTTTTTTGGTTTCTCTATGTAGCCTTGGTTGTCCTGGAACAGGCTGGTCTCGGACTCAGATCTGCCTGCCTCTGCCTCCCAAGTGCTCAGGTGAAAGGCGTGTGCCACCACCGCCCAGGCTTTTCTAAATATCAGGGTGTACCTGTTTTATATGGAGGTTCAGAGAACTAAAACTACCACAGAAATTGCCTTTACATCTATATTAATGAACCTTCAGGCCAGTAAAGTCAAACTACCTTTTTACAAGTAAACAACAGTGTTATTAACAAGTCTTAATTCTGTTATGTTACTTCCCAGAGTTGAACACAAGAAGCCATTGTTGCTAGAATTTGAGTCAAAAGGTTTTTGGATTTAAATAAGAGGCAAATGCGTTAGATGAGCTCTTTCAAAACTGGAGTGTTAGGAAGGGCTTTTCTTGCAGGGCCAAGATCTTTATTTTACCCATCTTTAGAGTTATTTCTATACATGGACATCAAGTCAGAACTGTCTAAAAATGTTTTGTGACCCCAAATTCTAACATCTTAAGTCTTCTAGCCTCCAGGCCCAAGGCCACCGGACAGAATGCAACCTCTTTGAGTTGTCTCCTTGCCCCCTACATCTGGGAAACTTCCAGGAAAGAGTAATGTTAAGTAGCGGTGTAGCCCTAGTCTCTAGTTGGTGGAACTGTTTGGGAAGGATTAGGAGGTGTGCTCTTACTGGAGGTGATTCACCATTCCTGCCAGGCGGTGGTGATGCTCGCCTTTAATCCCATCACTTAGAAGGCAGGGGCAGGTGGATCTCAGTGAATTCAAGGCCAGTGTGATCTACAAAGGGAGTTCGAGGACAGCTAGGACTGTTACACACAGAAACCCTGTCTCCAAAAACCAAAAAGAAAGAAAGAAAAAGACTCATCATTCCCAGTGTGCCTCCCAGTTGTGGATTGATCAAGATGGAGCTCTCAGCTGCTACTATAGCTACCTACCTCTCTCCCTGCTACGCCTCAACTCCAACATTATAAATTCTAACCCTCTGACCATAAGCTCAATTAACCTTTCTCTTATAAGTTGCCTTGGTCACAGTATTTTGTCATAGCATAGAACCCTAAGAAAGACAGTGGCCATGCATGGAAATTACTTCTGTACAGGTGTAGTAGGAGACGTTCAGAAGGTGAGTCGTTATCCCTAATATCCACAAGTGGCCATCATTGTAGCATAGTTTTTTCCCATTACCTTTATTGGTCAGAAACAAATCTCTTTCTGTAAGAGGAAAAAGAATCACGTGTCTCAGGGCTGCTGCATTTCTCAGGTACAGAGAAATTACACAGTCGGGGTGAAGAGTCCATTTACCTTGGCCATTCCAATTTGATTTTTAGCCCTCTCAGAGAAACAGAAACCTCAAACACCAAGAGTGGATTTTTTTTTTTTTTTGTACAATTGTTTATACAAATCCAACAAAGGTAAAACTGCATCAGGGAAAGTCTAGGAAACACCACCATACAACAATGGCACTTATGGATGCAGAACTTGACAACTAGAAAACAGCCTGGTTACCAACTTCAGTGAGAACTGAACACTTCAAAGGGAAGGGAGGCTATGGGGCACATTTATTCCACTTGATTCATGGTATAAAGTAGATCTGTGGATAGGATGTAAGAGCTCATGCTTGGAGCAAAACCCTCCTGAGTGTAAAGGCTGAAATCTGAATTGTAAAATTTTAAGGAAAAGGTAGACTCTCTATTGAAACTTGGCAAAGTGTTTTACCTGGACTATACACTTATCCACAACATGCTCGTGTAACTTCTTGACATACAAAGTAGGCTCTCAACATCTAGTTAAACATGCTTTTAAGTGGAAGGTCGTAGCCCCCTGTCACACCTGGGTACATCTGTAGATGGGCTCTTTATGTTGATGAAGTACAGGTTAAGTTCTTCCTACCTGAAGGAAAGTTGGCAATCTAAATAATAAAAACACTGGTATGCATTCAAATCTTGCATAAATAATTTTTAAACAATTTATACAAAAATAGTTCTGCATAATGTAAGATGTAACAAAACCAACTAAACAAAATGTGTCAAGACGGCTGCAGATGGTGTGCGTGGTCCACTCTATGCTGACACTGGAAGCCTTGGCATTGCAAGGAACAGGGTGCCCCAAACAAACTACCAACAAAAACACTAAACTCAGGCTTCTAAGAGGATTTCTCCAAAGCTCATCTTCTTTTCCGACTGGAATGTCTTCTAAAGGCCGCCTTAGAATGGTCCAGAAAGCAGTGCAGTTACGATGCAGAAGGAGCAAAGGAAAACATCTGGCTCACTCATCCCCAAATGGGTAGTTGAACGGCTTCTCCCTTGGCAGGATTTGAGAAACAGAACTGTGTCCCGTGGTCTCTTGTTCCAAACTCCAAAGGGAAATAGAAGCCCACTTGATTTGCAGTCTTCTCCCCTCCCCGCTGTGTCCCCCAACCCTCCATATTTACATCCTTGTCCTGGAACTAACTTAGTTTCTGCAGGAGTTTCTCTTCCACTTGCCCAAACTGAACACTCACAGACATTTCGGCTATGAACTGCTCACAGCCTTCCTTGGTGACTTGCTTGCAGTACCTCAGGTCAATATGACAGATATTTCCACAGCGTTTGAAGAAGGACAGGCACTGGTCAGTGACCTTATTGCAGTCTGCAGGGAAGAGAAAACCATATGAAGGGGCGCAAGACACAACCCAAGGCCCTGTAAAATTCAGGGATCCAGTAGTAGCGATAGAACAGCTAGATAATGTAGTCGAGTCCTTGATGCCCCCCAAATTTCACCTACCAATTGCAAAGCTTAATAATGTATTCTTGGAAAGTATTGAGTGTTTTGCCAGGCATGTGGAAATATGGTTCTATTTGCAACACTGTCCTCTCCTCCAACCCCCCAAAGTCAGACTATCAGGTAGAAATCACTTGGACTACAGGGCTGCTTCTTTCTGTATAGTTACATACAAGATCAGTGTATCTTACAAAAAGTGTCACAGTGTGTGAGGGGCTTGTCTGATGGGAATCCAGTTAGGTTTGCCTAAGTATTGTCCCCTTAACTGACTATACTGTTCAGATAAATATCCCACTCAATATGGCTAGATTGTTGAGGTGTCCCTCAGGTCATCTTGGAAGCATTCTACTTCACACCCCAGTAAATTGGTGGCACACAGCCCATAGATGTTTTTTGTGGGGTTCCACCCTCCCCCAGTCTAATACGGAATATCTCCAGGAAGCCTATGCCAAAGACCAATATTCTAGAAGGGACTGGAGAAAGGCTTTGTCCACCAAAAAAACAGAATTCACCATTTCCTGTAGACAAAAACTGTACATTTTTAGAATTATTCTGTACTTTTCTTTAACCCTATGTTGTTTTAGAACTGAATCTATAATCAACTGGCTTAAATGTTAATCAGTGTCCAACTGAGATCAAGTTCTGGGTGGATCATATGGATGAGGAAATGATTGTTATCTTCCTGTCGGGGGTATTAATTTTGAAACTTTTGAATAAAAAACAGGGCCAGGGGAAGGGCTTGAACTTGCCTCTACAGATGTGCCTCCCCATGGGAGGCATTGCCTTCTTATGGGGGGAATAGAGGGTGGTCTGGGAGGGGGAGGCTGTGGGGGGCAGGAGGAGGGAAGAAGGAGATCTTTGATTGGTATGTACTATGCGCTATCAAAGTGACAGTAATCAGTGCAGGCACTGACCACCTACACACTGTCAGTCCGGCAAACAGGAGTCTCTTGGCAACAAAGCCCTGAACATAGATATAGATGCTCACCAATTCTTGGTACGTAATTCAAACTATGTGAGGATAACTCAATCTCACAAACATAGTAGGAATCCAAGCACTCTGAAGAGACAGTCACAGGAAGCTGAGTAATGTGCTGAGCCACTGACATGAATGAGGGTGGGATAGACTGAAGGGGGCAGAACTCTGAGGACCCTGATAAAAAGATGCTTCAAAATACCAAGCTCTTCAATGTTGCCGCTGCTGTTTTTGAGACAGGGCCTCTCTATAGCCCTGCCTGGTCTGGAACTGAAGATGTGCATTCCCATACCTGGCTCTACTAATCTGCTTTATGAATCTTACTGCAAAAGTCAAAAATGCAAATGATGATGTACATATGCATTTACTTTAAGGTCATTCCTTTTATATAAAGGCTGATTCACTTTAGAGAATAGAGATTGTGCTGGTATAAAAAGCACTTTCCATACTCTTGCATTTTTTTCCCTCACTATGTCATGTGACGCCTCATATTGAACTGGGTCTTTTTGATATTAATTTATCCTCATTACCTCAATCAAAGCTGGCTGGCTACAGGCTGTCAGGGATCACCCACTCACTGGCAGGGCAGTACCTGTCTGTGGAAGGTGTGAAGTACCGGTCTGTAAAGAAGTTTAATGCACAAGAAGAACCAAGAGACTCGCACAGAAAGGTCCTTCCTTTCCAGTTCCCTAGGTAGAGGGGTCTTTAAGCTCCAGGTGCAAGACTTTTTGTTGTTTAAACTAAGAGCTGAAAATGATTCACCAAAAAAGCAAGTGCTGCCTGCTCAAAAGTCAACTCAGAGAAGTAGCCATCTGGAAATGCTAGCTAGTCGCACTGCTGTAAAAAGAGAAGTGCTAAGACAAGCATGCGTACCTAATGGCCTCAAGACACAGCAGTGTGCCAGCTGGACAGCAAAGTCCTCTGGGAGAGAGCTGCTTGTGAGAGGCCAAGCAGAGACGGGCTGTCGGGCTCCTCGGTCTAGATGTGAGAGGCTGCCCCCCCCCCCCAGTTGGAAGTGAGACAGACAGAGGGAGGAGAGCAGTGCAGGAGCTTGAGGGGAATGAATATGCTCCGGAGATGGAACTGACACAGTATCTCTGTTAGAAGGAGAAGGTTGTTGGAAGGGTCTATGTACACCCTAAAAAGGTTCCTAAGATGGTAGGCAAACACAGGGTAGCCATTCTGTCCAGTGCGTTTACTCCGTAACCACATTTCCATGCCAGTGAACTCTCCTAGAGACCAACACAATTGTTTTTTTCATAGCAGGGAAACAAAGTACAATTACTGCAGGGGAATTTTCTTACCAAAAATGGTTAACTTAGTCAAATTTATGACCTTAACCTGGAGTTCACAGGAAACAAAAAACTGGTGGTGAACAAGCTAAATAATACCATGGAGTTCACTAACCTTGAATGGGAAACATTTTTTAAGTCAATGGAATATAAGGAATAGAAGACTTCTTAGAAGCCAATGTTAGAAGTTTCTCTTGCCTTCTAAAGGTAACTGGGGGTTCTGTTTGTGTTTGTGGTCTTGGGATAGAATCCAGGCAGAGACTTGTTAAATGTGATAAGCAAGTGCTTTATCACGGAGCTACATTCCTGGTCCCTTATCAAGGACTATTGATAACAGAACAGGGGCTGGTCAACATGGGGCCTCAAGTCACAGTGAAAAATGAAGAAAAAAATACAGAATTGTGTGTTGGACCTTCCCCCCAATACTGGCAAAATTCCTGTCCTATTTATACTTAAAAGACCTCTGCACCTTAGGGGAAGAACATCTGAGGGGATAATCAGAATGAGGAAGGGGCTCTTGGGAAGAGGGAGAAGTTATATTTAGAAGCATCTTTTATATCCGTTTTCTCATCTTCAGTCTCACTGGAGAGTAAAAGAGTACTCTGGTTCTTTCCAGTTCTTAATCTAGGTGTGGTAGCACTATTGTAGTTATGTGAGCATGGTCCTCATCCTTAGGAAAGATCTACAAGGTCTCTAATTGTTACACAGAACTAATACACACAGGTATGTTTACTGCACTATTTGCTATTCTTTTATATGTTTGAAAATGTTTACAATATAAAAATGGGGGCTGTGGGGATGGCTCAGTGGTTAAGAGGACCAGGGTTAGGTTCCCAGAACTCACAGCCATCTATAACACCAGTTTCAAGAGATTTGACACCCTTTTTGACTTCAGGCACCAGGCACACACATGATACACATGTATGCAACACGCACACAAATCTAAAAAAGAATTCAAAATATGAAAATGGAAGAGAAATCCTACTCATGATAAATTTAAGATGGTTTTACTTGACTTTGGGGGGTGGTGGTGGTGGTTGAGACAGGGTTTCTCCATGTAATTTTGGAGCCTGTCCTGGATCTCACTCTGAAAGACCAGGCTGGCCTCAAACTCACAGAGATCCACCTGCCCCTGCCTCCCAGGTGCTGGGATTAAAGTCGTGCCCAGATACTTGGCTTTTTTAACAGTAAAAAATAATGAAAAGGTTAACAGAAAAAAAAGGTGCAGTTTTTTTTATATAAGCATAAACTTTAAAGTTGATTTTAAAAAAGTAAAATTCTGAAAGTGAAGTATTTTAAGAGTCCAACTCTATCAAAACAACCAAAACCCTCTTTTACTTAAAACATTTTACAAAAGTTAGGAAAAGAAAAATCAATTCACAGCTGGTGGTGGTGGTGGCGCACACCTGTAATCCCAGCACTCGGGAGGCAGAGACAGGTGGATCTCTGTGAGTTCGAGGCCAGCCTGGTCTACAGAGTGAGATCCAGGACAGGCTCCAAAATTACACAGAGAAACCCTGTCTTGAAAAACCAAAATGGAAAAAAAAAAATCCACAAAACCCAGCTGCTTTTCTAAAGGACAGCACTGAAACAATTACAAGCCCATGCATAACAGCACCCAGAAGGAGAAAATTCAACGGAGGGAGACTTGTCCGCTGAAAATGGTAAAAACTACCAAAATAAATGAAAAGACACAAATGGGGAAACATTCCAGGTTCATGGATTAGAAGACTTAAAATATGAAGATATTACCACTGTCCAAGATGTGAAATCCAAGTGGTTGTGCAAAAATAGAAAAGCCCATCCTAAAATTTAGTAGTGGACTCCAAGTAGTCTGAAGAGTTTGAAGGTTTGTTTAAAACTGTACTACAATAGTATTATGAAGCTGAAGCAATCAAAATTATGATGGTGACATAAGGCAAAAAAATTGTTATATCGTTAATAATTCTCATGTAATACATTTATATTAATATACAACATGTAAATTATAATATATATTGCATAATGAATTATCAAATATATTAACCATGTAACAGAATTATAATTAATAATTATTTTATTATTATTTTATTGGAGACAGGGTCTCTCTACATAGCCCTGGCTGTCCTGAAACTCATTATGTAGAGCAGGTAGCCTCAAACTCACAGAGATCATCCTACCTCTGCCTCCCAAGTGCTAGAATTACTGGTGTGAGCCACCACATCTGGCTGGTTAAATTAGTTTAAATGATTTAAAAACTATCTCTGTGTGTGGTGCATGTGTGGAGATCAGAGGACACTTTCGAGAGTCAGCTCTCTCATCCCATGTGTGAAACCTGAGAAACTTGGGTCATGCATGAGGCTTAGCAGTAGGTGCCATCTTGTGGGCCTTCCAATGATTTTTGACAAGGGTGTCAAGTACATTTCAATGAGGAAATCGTCTTTTCAACAAATGGTGCTGGGAAAACTAGATGACTACACGCAAAAGAAAGAAACTGCCACCACCACCACATAGCACATGTAAATAGAGGAGGAAAATCTTCCTGACGCTAGATCTGCTGACTTTCGCTGATATCACACAGACACACACACAAGTAACTGGAGTGTTGGAGAGAAGGCTCAGCAATTACGAGTGTGTGTGTGTGTGTGTGTACTGCTCTTGCACAGGCCCTGGTGACTCACCACCTCCTGTAACTGCCACTCAGGGGGGCCCAACAGACAGACACACACACACACAGACAAGGACAACTACAAAACAGAGAAAAGACTATTAATGGATAAATCGGTAAATTAATTTTCACTTCCTGGTTCTGGGAGTTAGAAGCCAGGGGAGAAAACCTTTCATTTTCTGAAGCAACACGGCTTACAAACTAGGGCTTTATATTCAACTGTCATCAATCATGAGTACACAAAATGTTTTGTGTACTCCACCCAACAAGAGACTGCTAAGGACAATGCGGAACCAAGGAAGGGAGGCATCCGAAACAGGAACAAGGATGGTGGGGAGGTCCCCGAAGAGCGGGCAGCCAATCAGATGAGAACAAGAATTCTGACAGAAAGAGAAGGGGAAGGGAAGGGGGTGGGGGAAAAAATCTAGAAAAAGGCATTGTCCTGTGGAAACAACTGAATGTGTGACTGATAAGTTTGTAAGGGAGTTCAGTTTTGCTGAACAGTTTGCTTCAGAGCTAAACCAAATCAAAAAGGCAATTATTAACTAGCAAAAGTCATGCAGGAAAGGAAGTGTACTCACAATACATTATTTGGCTTAATTAGTTACCAAAATGTACAAGATCATAAGGTCAATATTAACAACTTGTGTTGTACAGACATACCTGAACAGACATGGCAGCACACGCCCACTATTTAATAATACATGGATGTAAAAACAGACAAGAGATCGGGTCTAGGGTTGCCGCAAGGGGTAAGGATCAGAGAAAGGCCAGATCTGCCTGAGCCCCTGATACATGTAGAACGAAATGCAGCCTCAAAAGCAACGACTGGGTGCCAGATCCTCCAGCCACATGAACATGGCCATCATATGGCACTAAAATTTATCATTAATTCAGTTATACTAATAGGAGAAAAGTACAAAACAAGGAGAGATAGGTACAGAGACATGGCTTAACTTTTTGTTTGTTTTGGCATAGGTTCTCATTGTGCCAGGATGACCTTGAGCTTGTAGTATAGCAAAGGACTAAAATTTAGATCCTACTGTCTCCATCTTCTGGGTACTTTGGGCTATGATACATTCTCTGTGATACATTCTCTATGATACATATATGTATACTGAGATGAAAAGATGATCTCAGTGTGTTGTAATGGAAAATTAAAATGCAGAGGATCTATGCAAACACTCCCACATACTTCCTGAACTGCACTGCACTGCACATCCATAACAACTAGAACATAGGAAAAGATTTACTATAATTAAGCGCTTAGAACCAGATGCCAACAGTGCTATCACCTTTCAAGTCTCAACTGAGTGAGCCTTGAGCTGGTATATGGTGGTGAAATCCACTTCTTTGCCCGTTAGTGGCACGATTCCTGCTACCAAACCTTCATGGTGAGGAGGAATAGCTTCTAAGGACCCTAGGCAGAGAATGATCCCAAACTGTCTAAACCTCCTATCCCACCTGGTGTGTGGCATGAATATGGATGTAAAGACAGGTAAACAATGAAATAATGGGAGTCCTAACAGCAGATCATAATGCAGTTGTATTAAAATGTAATTTTAGTGAGGTGAGGGGATCCATTTTTTTTTTTTCCAAGACAGGGTTTCTCTGTGTAGTTTTGGTGCCTGTCCTGGATCTCGGTCTGTAGCCCAGGCTGACCTCGAAATCAGAGATCCGCCTGGCTCTGCCTCCCGAGTGCTGGGATTAAAGGTGTGCGCCACCACTGCCCGGCGAGGGGATCCATTTCTTGAAGAGCGACTTTCTCCCTTTTATTTATTTTGTCTCACATAAATGTAAAACAATTCCAATCCAGGCTATCCTAAGCTACCAGAAAACACTGTTAACTGAATGAAGGACAAGTGGACTTGCCACTGTCCACCTTACTATATGTGTAACTGTGAAGGGCTCCAAAACAGCTTGACCACACAGCAGCCATGACAAGCTTAGGAGCCTAGACACAGCTTCTGTGACAAGCTTACAGTCAGGCAATACCCAGATCCAGGAAAAGCCTTAAGCTGATACCACCCAGGGATCCACCCAAGGATGAGGAAGTACCTAACATCCCAAACATTCCAACCATTAGATAAGGTGGCCAGATGTCCCTGAGTCTAGCACACACCTGTTTTTTGTTTTACAGATACCCCTAGACAATTGTCAGCCAATCAGGGTCCTGGACCCTATAAATCCCCTCACCCCAACCTCTGCTATGATAAAAATCCCACCCTGCCTGGGCTCAGGGCTCTCTGCTCTCACTGTTGCGCCGGTCACAGAGAGACCAAGCTCAGAGCTTGAAATAAAGGCTCTTTGCTTTTACATGGGGGATTCGGTCCCCATGGTGGTCTTTTGGAGGTCCCTGCGATCTGGGCATGACATAACCAAGCTCCAGGACTTTCAGAACCAACTCCAGTCACAGAACAATGGAAAGAATGAGGATTCTGCAGTGTGACAGACAGAAACAGTGAACTATCTGTAGGATTTCATTTCTCACAGACTACTTGATAGAAAGGTCATAAGGAGCACACACAAGACATGGCAACACAGGCAGAAATACAGTTTCTGCTAGTCCATTAGTCAACCCCTGTAATCAGTGGCTCCTGACTCCCAGCCCATGGCTGTTGCCCACATTCTGGCTGCAGGCATGATCTTGTCTCTTACCACCTAGGAGATGTCCCTAGACTATAGTTTGGATCAGGAACCACTATCACATACTCTCACTGATGTTAGCTCTGTTTTTTGATAGGAATCACTACAATTTTAATAGTAACTTCCTCTCTAGATTTGGTTGTCTCAATCACTTGTATTTCCAAGCACTGACTAGTCAATAGCTTTTTGGTTTTTTTTTCTCTTTTTATTTATTTATTTATTTATTTATTTATTTATTTATTTATTTATTTATTTATTGAGACGGTTTTTCTCTGTGTAGCCTTGGTGTCCTAGAACTTGCTTTGCAGACCAGGCTGGCCTCGAACTTACAGAGATCCACCTGCCTCTGTCTCCGAAGTGCTGGGATTAAAGGCATGTGCCACTGCCGCCCAGCCAGACAGTAGTTCTTGATAAATATCCAGTGCCCAGCTGTCCCTCACATGCTGGGATTCCCACCTCACCTGATAGGTTGATCTCTGTCAGAGAGTCTCGGGTGGTAGTGCCGACTGCAGTGAGCAGGTTGATGGACTGATCAGTGACATGGTTACAGTAACTGAGGTGGAGCTTGGAGAGCAGGGGCATATGGCGGATAATGAGCCGCAGGGAGGCATCTGTGATGTCCAGGCCAGCTAGGCGCAGTTCTACAATGTTCCGGAGCTTGCTCCGATTGTCCATCTGACCTGTTGGGGCAAATAGGAGAGAGGCAACCTATCAGCCTGAACAGAGAAATCAAGTTCTATTGTTGATGTTACTTGAAAAGGCCCCCCTGCTAGGTGGGTGCAACTCGATTCCATAGTCATGAAGCATACCCTACCCTAAGCCAGAATTTTAGCATTAAAAATCAGAATTCATAAACATGGTTGGAGGACCGGTCTTCAAGCTGTGGTTGGTAAGACTACATTTTATTCTAGCCCAACACCCTTGTCTGTTGTTACTCACCGCATACATGTACCCTTTAAGCTTTGGCTGGGGGTGGGGGTGTGCGTGTGACCCAGGCAGCTGACCTAGGAACATACTATGCTTTGAGACCTCACTCAACCACCCTAATCCTGGAGCCTCAGAGAAGATTAAAGCCAATGAAGATTAAGGTAACAAAGAAGCAGTCAGACTCTGGGACAGCTCCAGGACTGGAGAGATATAAGCAGAGGAAAATGTGCCTTTCCTTAAAACACTCATACCCAGCTGGGCGGTGGTGGCGCACACCTTTAATCCCAGCACTGGGAGGCAGAGGCAGGCGGATCTCTGTGAGTTCGAGGCCAGCCTGGTCTACAGAGGGAGATCCAGGACAGGCACCAAAACTACAGAGAAACCGTGTCTCGAAAAAACAAAACAAAAAAACCAAAAACCCACCCCACTCATACCCCAGTGTTCCAGCAGAGAGCAAAGCTGAGGACACACACGGGAGGAGGGCTGGGCGGGTCATGTGCTCCATACCAGAACGGGCATCTCAGTCACGCCACCTCCACGAGACAGACAGACTCCTTAGGGTACAGCTCCAGCCTGGCAACTCACCTGGCCTGTTGTCTGTGGGTGGGGACAGGAGATCCCGCATCTGGGCATCCTTTAGTCCTTCTACCCACTGGACATCCAGGGTCCGGAGCAATGGACAACTGGAGCTACAGAGGGCTGAGACAGCAATCCATGAGCAGCCTGACAGCACCAAGTCTCGGAGCCCTAGGAGATAACAGGAAAGGATGAGGCAAGTGATACAATCCAGGCCATCATGACTGCACATCTGGGATCTTTAACCAAAGCTTACCAGGCAACCGGTTGATGAGCCAACTCAGCTGCTTCTTGGAGATATTGGTCCAGCTGAGGTCAAGGGAGACAGGCTGTCGCCGGATGATGCCACTCAGCATCAGGGGCGTGATGGACTTGCAGTGGTTCAGGTCGATGCGGGTCCACAACCGCTTATCGCAGCACCTGAGAGCCAGGCCAGGCAGGGAACACGTCACCACAGTTAGCAGCTCCCTGGGAGAACCCGCGTGGCTATGGGAACTCTTCCTCACTTGCCCTCTCGGGGACAAAGTTCCTTTAAGATTCAGCCCTCTGCAACCTACTTAGCATCCACATTTGGGCACCTCTGTTGATGGCTACATAGAAGATGCCAGCATGTACTCCCCATAAAATCTCCTGGGCCTTACCACGCCTCCTAACAACCCTGTAGAGGCCCTGGATCCTCCTATTCATGAGGGAGGGTCAGAAACTCAGCTAAAACTAGAAATCTAGAAAATGTCAGGCTGGAAATAGTGAGTACGGGTCACTGACACTCAACTTCAGCTAAGTCTAGACGAGGAGCTCCATGTGGTCCTTAGTTTTCCATATTATATCCTCCTGAGATGGACCTCTAACAGGAAACTGATCTCTATAAGCAACTCAAGCAATATATGCTACCATGGACTACCCTGAGCCCCAACCTAAGCCCTACCTACACAGGGCTGTCCCTCACCAGCGGTTCCAGGTTCTGCAGACCCGCATGCAGACACACAGGTCTTGGTGGCTGAGGTAGCTGAAGACTGCCATCCACACCTCCCTGTGCATGACATGGGCTGCTCCATCATCAAGGGGCAGCGAGTCAGGTGGGGGGCTGATGGGTGGCGGCCGGATCACATGACGCTCCATCTGGATGCACTTAGGTGGGGACGCAGAGGATGGGGGCCGGGAGATAACACGAGGTGGGCTGCGCAGGCCAGGTCCCAGTGGGTGCCGCAGCTCCCGAGGGGTGCCGTTGAGCCCCTTGCTGAAGCGGTGGGGGCGCTCGCAGTGGCTTAGGGGCCTCTTGGGCTCCTCGTTCTCACTCTCGGGCTCTGACTTGATGGGCTGGTGGTTCTCGTGGGCCAAGGTACTCTCTGTCTTTTGGATCTCGTGGTTGAGCTCCTTGCTTAGCTCTTTGCTCAGCTCCTTGTTGGGAAGCCGCCGTTTCCGGCGCATCTTCACCTTTTTCTTCTCTTCTGGGCCTTCAGCCCCTTCAGTACTGGGTCCAGCGGTGGGTGAGCTGGAACGTGACTGGTCACTCTCCCGGGTCTTAGGAGGTGCCTCAGGCAGATCGTCCTCTGGTTCCTGCTTGAAGCGCCGGAGGGGTTTGTTGGCCAGTGCCAACCGATCCTCAGCGTTCTTCCAGGACCGCCGCTGCGGGAGAGAGGGAGGGGTGATGATGGGTGGCTTGTGATTAACCCATGCAGTTTAGGGTATCGCCCACCCCAGACTTCCCAAGCCTATCATGGAATATACAAGGGCCACCACGGTGTTGCCTACAGCTCTAACAGCAGGTACACGAGGGAGAGGAAGATGGTACCTTTTTCCTGAAAAGTTTATCTTCTTTGCCAGGTTTTAGCTGTCATAGGGAAGAAAGGATACAGAGTTTGCTCCTGGGCCGGAGGAACATGGTCCCCTTTACACCCCACCACACCGTGAGCCCAGTCTCTTCAGCAAGGGCTAGGGCATTTTCCCCACAAAGCCATGTCCTTCACATCTGACTAAAGACAGCACAGTTCTGCCTGTTGGTTTCCCAGAGAATGGTGAAATAATAGAGGACAGTCAACTGTTCCCACCCAGCTGACCTCCCACCTGAGACGGACCAGAGATGGCAGTTGACCATTAACACTGCTATGGGCTAAGGGAGCCCAGAGCTGGAGCCCAGGCAGGAGGCATCCCTGGCCAAGCCCTGCCGGGAGCTTCTCCCGTCGCCACCTTGTGGCTACTAACGGTAAGGCCCATTAGCAGAGCAGGGCCACCAGGATCTTCCCAGCTGCCGCTTCCCCAACCAACAGAGGCTTCTCAACCTCACAGAGAGAGCTTCTCAGGCCCGCTGCAGATTTGGGACCAGGCTACAGGAGCATCTGTAGCAATGGACCAGGGGTTCTGGGGAGTGGGGAGGGGAGGACAGCCTGGACTCGCAAGTCCCCAGGGCCTCGGGAGGGCGGGGCGTGGGAGCACCTGCTGCTGGAAGTAAGTGAGACTGGATCTCCACCAAGGGCTGAGACTGCTGCCTAGAGGGGGCCTCGGCGAGAAGTGAGAGGAACCGGGGGACGTTTGAAGCGTCGAGGCCTAAAGGGGGTGGGAAGAGGAGTGACTTCGCTGGTTTTTCTCTTTCTTTTTGGGCCAGGCTCTCAGGATTTGGGTGACCTGCTCAGGGCAGCTCTTAAGAGGCCAGGATCCCGAGTTCTAGCCATTAACCTTCCCTGGTCCCCACCCTCCACCCCACACCTAAGACCAGCCACACCACCCTTCTGCTGCCCAGGGCCTGCCAGCTCGTACTCGCTTGCGTCCACTCAGCTCTTGGGGCTTCTCATATTTCCGCTTCCTCCTTAGGTGCACATCATCAGACTTTCGGCGTAGGATGCTATCTGCAGGCACCTTCTTGGGGTGCTCGTCTGACCTGCGTCGGGGAGCCTCTTCACACTCACTCCTCCGCTTGGCAGGCTCTTGCCCTTCCTTGTTGTCCCGGTTCATCTTCTGCTCCTTGAGCAGGGAGCCGGGCAGGTTGGAGGCATACTTAAAGCCAGGGCCACGCTTTTGCTTGTAGGCCAAAAAAAGAGAAGAACAATCCAACTATATATCTTTGAACTTGCTCTTCCTCTCCCAGCCCGCCACACCCCACCTGACTGACAACTGGGGACAGGCTGGTCCTGGCAAGGCCCAGCCCGTCCCTTTCTGCCAACCCAACCCAACCCAACCAGTGACTGGAGTCCGCACTCACTTTCCCGGTCTTGCCAGCATGGTTACACTTTGGACACTCCCAGCAGTTGGGAAGCTCATCGTTGACCACACCCTCTGATTCCTTAATCTGAAAGGACAGGGCAGGACTCAGCGGGCAGGGAAGGGTGCCCAGAGGGTCCACAAGGTTACAAGGTCTCTTCAAGGCCCCGTCTGCCTCAGCATTCCCAACCCCTCCTCCCCAAAGCCACGTCCATCTGTGTCTAGCCAAAAGGACCCACCACGTGGTTGTTATTTACCTCAGCTGAGCACAGGAGAAATAGTGAAGCAGTAACTACCAGGAGAGGCTGGTTTCCAAAGCTACGGGTGGCACA
This sequence comes from Peromyscus attwateri, assembly GCA_902168425.1. Taxonomy (NCBI): domain Eukaryota; kingdom Metazoa; phylum Chordata; class Mammalia; order Rodentia; family Cricetidae; genus Peromyscus; species Peromyscus attwateri. The sequence goes on from CABHPP010132219.1 coordinate 37,077, forward strand.
GCACCCGTCAGGGGGGTGTGATGAGGGAGTAGGGCCAAAACTAAGGCCCTCACCCTTGCAGCCCACAGATACGAATGTATTCTGGGACAGAGACGTGCCAGCATAGAATGGTTTCTTCCTTTCCAAGGTGGAACCAGCCACCTGAGCCAGGCAGACACAGAGGTCACCCAGAAGGCAGTCCTGTCCTAGCATATCACAGGAACCGGTTCCTGGTACAGAGGCACAGTCGAGAAACCACCTATTGCTCAGGACCCGCCCTCCCTGGCTCAGGCCCTTTTCTTCTAGAAGCCAGGAGTCAGGATCCTTGTTTTCTGTCTACTGAGATGCTGTGGATCTTGCTGTAGTTCTGAGGTACTGGGTGTTCAGAATGAACTTATTCACTTAGAGGACACTACTCTAAACTCTTCCTGCCTTGGGCTTATCACCTGACACAGAATACCCTAGAACTGAGGGTCCTCTAGGAATTCAGCATGCCACCTGTATATCCTCACCACCTGAGCAGCAGTCTCTAGGGAGGGAACCTAGCTGCCACATCCTAAGCATCAGGCCCTGAAGCAGGGGGGTGGGGGTGGGGGGTGGTGGCTCAGGGCCCCTAGGGATGCTACCTTAAGGCATCCAGGGTGGATGATCTCGTTGCAGATGGAGCACTCCATGAGCATGAGGTTAAACTTGCCTTCTTCCTCCTCCACTGTGTCCTCCTTCCCTGCCTCGCCACACACAAGGCACACGGCGGTGTGGGGCAGCACTGGCTGAGGACCCAAGAAACATTCAAGTCAGCAGGGAGTAAATACAGACCCCACTGGAGACTCGGCCTGTCAGGAGTCAGAAAGCTGGTCCAAGCGAATTGATTAATCTGTTTACATTCTATCAGGACCTCTATGTGCCAGGTACTCTATAAGAACTAAGAATAGAGCAATGAACAAGGCAGATCAAAACCTTACACCACAAGCTTATCTTCTGTTAGGAGGAGGCAGACAACATGAAGAACATATTCTGTTTATGTTGACAAACTTGAGTGTAGAGTCAGGCAAGGTTTCCCACTTGGAAAAGACCAGAAAGAAGTATGTCCACAGAGGGCTGCAGTTCATCTTACCATTGGTATCAGAGCACAATCAACAGCCTTTGTTTCCAAGATCTCAACAGAGGGCTGTGGGGTCATAATAAGAGCAAGACATAGGCCAGCCTAGTCTACAGAGTGAGATCCAGGACAGCCTCCAAAGCTACACAGAGAAACCCTGTCTCGAAAAACCAAAAAGAAAAAAAGAGAGAGCAAGACATGATTGCCTTCAGTACAAAAAGCATGGGTGGGTGAAACCGTTGGGGTCCTCAGTACTAGAGACCAGGTCTTGCCATCTAGGCAACTAGTCACTCCAGGACCACATGCACACTGAAAAGATCACCAGTTCCACCAATAGTCTTTGATTATTAACTTCATGAAAACCTCAACCCTTGAACACACATCCTTTTCACACAGGAAGTATGCACAAAATACTTCCCCATGCTGAGGGACCGTTATTAAAGGAAAAGTACATGTGACTAACTTGTGAGCTCAACTTACCACCAGGTTCTCTACAGGACATCTTTTATTTTATTTTTGTCTCATCTATCTATCTATCTATCTATCTATCTACCTACCTACCTACCTACCTACCTACCTACCTTCCTTCCTTCCTTCCTACCTACCTACCTACCTACCTACCTACCTACCTACCTACCTACCTACGTACATCTACCTATCTATCATCTGTCTGTCTGTCTAGAGTCAGGGTTTCACACTGTAGTCCAGGTTAACTGGAAACTCATGACTACTGGTGTGAGCTACCACTATGTCTGGCTTAGAACAAAATTTTTATTTGAAAGAGTAGAAAAACCAGTAGCTGCTGTTGCATTTTCTTGAAGACTTAAAATGTGATCCTGTCATTTGCAAAAAGAAAGCTGCCAATTGGTACAAATTACAAAATTCAAGAATCTAAAAGCAAATGAAGTTTTCCTTCATCTGGTAGTCTTTCCATGGCCAGGAACAGGTTTCTTATCAGAATGATGGTAATAATATCAAATGTGATTATGTGGATCCTGGTAGGGTATGCTGCAATCTTTGGGAAACTCGGCCTCAGTGGCCAGTGTGTAAAGTTAGAACATAACTGGAGGAGCAAGGGCAAGACAACTTTTAATGTAACAGCATAATAAGCTGACTGATACAGTTTCAGATTCCATTTTGCAACTAACTTTAAGAAGCTGCTGAAGGGTGGTGGTGGCCCATGCCTTCAGTCCCAGCTCTGGGGAGACAGAGGCAGGAGGATTGCTGAAAGACCAGCCTGGTGTACAAAGCAAAGCTAGTTCAAGGACAGCCAAGGCTACAAAGAGAAACTGTCTCAAAAAACCAATAAACAAATAAAAAATAAATAAGAAGCTGCCACCTGTGGATTCTGAAGACTTGAAAGGATCCAGGCTTATGGGCAGAAGTTATTACCATGTTCCTCCCTTGCCCAACTATCTGTGGGAGGCTGGATTTCCTCATCTGCCATCCAAAATATCTAACAGGTGGTATATAGAAGCAGATATGAAAATACAAGCCTTAATAAGCCAGATACAAGAGATTTATAGAAACATGAGACAATGCCACTCTTTCCCCTTTCTAATTACTTTTAGTTTTGAAAATATAGAATTGGCACTCATAAAAACATGTCATTTATGAACATGCTTACTTGTAAAATTAACTTAAAACATTTTTTATTTCAATTGTAATTTCAAATACAGTACTAGTAAACAAATAACACAGATAAACAATAGTTTTCTGGGGTCCTTATAATTTCTTAAGACCATATAATTAGAGAATTGCTAAACATGATGACAAAGAGTGAGGTCAGGGGTCTTCTCATGCCAACTGGTGCCTAGTACACAGGGGAAGTACCATCAGTTTAAATTGCTCCACAAGGACCTTAACATAAACTGGGATACATAGATTCCACAGAAGTTCAAAAGTCTTTGTGAGGCTGGGAATAGTGACAAACACCTTTATTCCCAGTACTTAGAGGCAGAAACAGAGGCAGGTGGGTTGCAATGAGTTTGAGGCCAGCCAATGCTACACAGAGAGACCTTATCTCAAAAACAAACAAACAGCAACCCACAATTTTAAGGAGTCTGACTGTGGAAACTGCTGGTTTTGAGAACAGTGTCACCTAGACCTTGGCATAACTGGAAGTGACCGGTGACTAGTACCTTTGTACAAGTAGAAAGACACGGGAAACCTGTGGGATGTGCCATCTTATCTCTGTAGAGCCTGACTAGGTGCCTCCTTGCATGGCCTTGTTAGCAGGGAGACTCTTTTGTCTCCTGCTTTCTCTATCTCCACATAGCTTCTTAAATTGGCTAAACATTTTTCCCCCAAAGACACTGCATTCTGTAGTCCAGTCTGCTTTGGCAACTGCTGCGTTCAGAACAGGCTGGCCGCACACTTTTGTCAATCCTGCCTCAACCTCTCTGAGGGTTAGTCTTCCTCTACCGTTCCCTTTACCTGCCTGTGACCCACATGCCCCGCCCCCTTTCCAGCCCTTCTTTTGATATATGGCGTCTTCATCCTTTAGGCTCCCTGTCTCCGGGTGGCTTCTTACAGAGACTCCCCTTGCTGCCCAAGCCCACCTCCATGCCAGGCTGAGTAGCTTCACCTCTGGTGCCTCGGAATCAGTCTTCACCTCAGACCTTCCTCTTGCTTCTCTGGGCTGTTCGCACCAAGCCTGCCCCTATCCTCTCGAAGCCATGGCTGAGCTCCTTGTTTTACATACCCCGACCCACTCCCAGACTGACAATTTCCTGTGCAGTTTAGTTTCTCTGACCTTGTTTACCTCATCAGGGTCCTTTCTGTCTTTTCTTGTCCTCCAAAAACCAGCTTTTGCTGCTTCAGATAATACTGGAACACAACTTTTCCTTGGATTTCCGCGAGTTGTCTCCGTCTTCCCGAATACCAAGGTGGCCGATGTCCCTCATCCCACAGCCTTCTTTCTGTCTGCTATTTCACAAAGGCTTTTTCTTTTTCTTTTCTTTTTAAAAAAAGGTCTCTCTATACAGCTCTGGCTGGTCTGTAACTCTATGCAGACCAGACTGGCCTTGAACTCACAGAGATTTGCCTGCCTCCTGAGTGCTGGGATTAATTAAAGTCATGATGTAGGTTCAACTCCCAGCACCCGTTTATTTGGTGGCTCACAACTACCTGTAACTCCAGTCTCAGGGGACCTGATACCTGATCCTGTGGCCTCTGTGGGCATCAGGCGTACACAGTGGTGCACAGATAGACACACAGGCAAAACACTCCTACAATGCATGCATGTGCTGTGTCCACATGCTGGCAAAATAGTCATACGTCTAAAACAAAGTAAATAAATCTAACAACAACAACAACAACAAAAACAACAACAAAAACATTTGCACTTGATTTTGAGGGATAATATGCAGAATATATAAAGAATTTCTACAACTCATCAAAACAAAAGACCAAAAAAACCCAACTGAAAGATGGGCGAAGAACTTGAAAGATGTACAATGAAAAGGTGTTCAACATCAATCATCATGAGGGCAATACTTATTAGGGCAAGAAAATAATGTGGCCAAAGATACAGAGAAATGGAATCTCTGTACTTCTCATTCAATGTGAAATTATCTCACCACTATGGAAATCACTCAAAAACTAAAAACAGAATTATGATCCAACAGTTCCACTTCTGCCCACAGAGGCCAGATCTCAAAAAAGGCACTCCTGTTCACTGCAGCGTTACTCACAGGAGGCTCGAGGTAGAAACCACTCGAATATCCACACTCAGAAGAAAAACCAAAAAAGGTGTGATATACATTTAATGTAACATTATATATCTAATATTACTCAGCACCAACAAATTTCTGAGCCAGGTGTGGAGGCTGATGCAGGAGGACTGTTGTGAGTTTCATGCCAGCAGGGCTACAGAGCAACACCATGGCACAATAAACGAACATACATACATACATTTTAAATGAAAATGAAAACAATTCTGTCACGCATGAGAACTGCTGTATCTTTGAGCATATTATGCTAAGTAAAATAAACTACTCATAAAATGACAAACACTGTCCGATTTCTCTCTCTCTCTCTCTCTCTCTCTCTCTCTCTCTCACACACACACACACACACACACACACACACACACACACACGCTATCTACAGTGGTTAAACTCTTAGAAACTGAAAATGCTGTTGTTGTGGTTTCTAGGAAGTTGGAAAATGGCTGGAGTTTTGGTTTGGAAGATGAAAATGCCCTCTAGATCAGCAGCACAGACGTGCACAAAATTAGCACTGGTGTGCCATATGCTTAAAAACAGCCAAGTTGACAAATTTTAGGTTGTGTATTTTTTCCTTTTTTTTTTTTTAACCACAAGTAACAAACAACAGGACAGTATGTGCACAGGGAGAAAGGGAAGGTGCCCAAGGCGGGCGGGCAGCTGCATTCTGGGAGAAAAAGCTCACTCACCCAATACCATGATGGACTTATGGACCAGTTCACCACGGTGGAGGAATCTGGTTACTCCAGCTAAGGCAGCTTTTCAGTGGGGTAGGAGGAAGACCACTGGGCCCCCAGGGAACAGCACCTCAGGGAAGGCAAAGTCTGAGAGTGTGTGGAGGAAGGAACTAAAATTGAACTCCAGCACTGTGTCAGGTTGCTAAAGAAGTGTGAGGTGTCTGAAGGGGCTGGCCAAGCTCTCCATGGGCCCAGCTCCCCCATGCTATCTATCAGTCTTCCTTGTCTAGAACAAAACTGACCTTCCACCCAAACTTCTATCTATGACGAAAGGACAGGAAGGAAGGGCCCACAATCACATGAACTGGACCATAAATGTTGGCAACAGGGTCACAGTCAAGACAGGCTGCCCTGACCTCTTTAATAAGAGGGACTTCAAAGTACTCAGCCATTTCAAGAAGGGAAGTTATAGACCACCAGATGACAAATCGGAGCCTGACCAGGGCAAGGCTACCCTACCCCAGGACAATCAAGGGTGGCTGCAAAGAGCATCACCTGAACCCCTCATCCCACAAGGAGCTCCTCTAGGGCAGGACAGAGCAGCAAGCTGGCAGCAGGGAGGCCCAGAGCCCTGCAGGAAGAGCCCCTACCCATGCCTCTTGCGCACTCACCGCGATGCACTGCCGCATGATGCAGCTCTGCTTCATGCGTCCGGGGCCCCCAAACTTCTTCATGTCCTTGCAGAAGTGGCACTCTCCACACTCCGTCCGCAGGCAGGCCTCGCACTTGCGGCATCGCGTCCGGCGCCGGCGAGCTCCTGCTGTTGTTCGGTTAGCGGCCAACTTCACTGCTGAGGCTGGGCCCAGCTTGCCCTTAGGCCGGCCCACCACCCGGTTCTGGTGGAGAATAGATAGAACAAATGAGATGGGAGGCTCCAGGCTAGTCAAGCACCTAGAAGAGGGTGTCAGAGCTGTTTACCCAAGCGAGAGATGCTTCAGTTGGCAACCTTGGCACCACAGAAAGTGATCGACCATATTGAGGTGGGATTAAGGGCATCTAGGTTAAAGTCAGGTAAGCTCAAATTGTACAACAGGTAAACTTTTGAAAGGGGGAAACCTGGATACAGGCAGACATGTACATGGGAACAAATACAAAGACACAGGGAAAAGTACCATCTGACTGGCATCCTTCTGTAAGCCAAGAAATACCACAGACTACAGACCAACATCAGAAGCCAGAGGCAAGGAAGGATCCTCACCTTGAACCTCTGAAGCAAGCTTGGTCTCAGACTTCTGGTCTCCAACACTGTGAGTAAAGGCCTGTAGTTTTAAACCCTCCACTACTAGCACAGACAGCTTTAGGAAACTGAACCACTACAGGATGCACCCTGGCTGGCTGTGCTCACAACTGCCCTGGCCACAGACCTTCCAGACCCTGATGACTGCTCTGACCTCCTGCCCAGAGTTCAGCGACATTTCCTGGGAAAGGGGGCATACCAGGCCACTGTCTGCTGCTTCTGATACCTGTACCAGAACACCAGTCCTCTCTCCTCCAGACTTGGCTGAGAAATACACTGCAATAGGACGGGTTCACACACTTTTGGGGGAAGCTCAGTGGCCCAGCACTCATGAGAGTGTCTTAAGCTGGTTGTTCCTCTGAGACAAGGCACAGAAGAGCTGACATCACAGGGATCTCACACAACGCTGTTTGGCCATCAGATAGATTCCTTGCCACCCAGATACCCAGGGAGAATTGGGCAGTACACCCTGAAGAGGGCCCTCTGACTTCAGAGACCCTCCCTAGCTGGGTTTCAAGTGTATTCTTCCTTATGACTTGGAAAAAAACAGATCAAATAAAAATAAAGCAGTACTCAACAGCTATAGTTCTTGCCTTAGTCCCCAGCCCCAGAGCCTCCTGCAAACCCAGGGTGCACGGCAGACCTGCCAAGATTAACTAGTGGGGCCACTGTCCACCAAGGCTCTGAGACAGGAAGGACAGCATGGAAGACAGTACTGTCTAAAGCAGTGGTTCTAACCTGGGGGCCAAACAACCCTTTCACGGGGTCACCTAAGACCATCAGAAAACACAGATCTTTACATTACAATTCATAACAGTAGGAAAATTACAGTTATGAAGTAGCAACAAAGTAATTCTATGGTTGGGGGTCACAGCATGAGGAACTGTATTAAAGGGTCGGTCACAGCATTAGGAAGGTTGAGGACGGCTGGTCTAGAGCACCCTTTGTAGCTTGAGTTTACTGGAACAAGTTTAGTTCCTCTGCTAGGGAGGGCACTGCTCATGTTGAGACCTATGAGTCTAACTGCCACCTAATGTTTCAAGTCACTCTTCAGGCAACTGCTTATCCTCAGTGAACTTCTGTAGTCTGTCGTACTTGACTCCGCATAGAGACGCCTACCCCACAGGCCTGAAGAGCTTGCCAGCTTCCAGAGACCCCTTCCCATCACACACAACCTCCCTGACCTCAGGGGCTTTCTAGGACACCTATCCACAGTAGGAAGAAAAGGAGTCCACCTTTCTCCACGAACACAACCACATCATCAGTCACTAACTCTTCTCAAACACACTTTCCTAGCAGCCTGTAACTTCAAGGAAGTTATCAGGCAGGCCTCTACAGGCACAAGTGCTAAGAGAAAAGGACTGTAATACCCCTCTCTGTCTGCTCTCAACCCCAATTTGCTTTTGCTTTGCAGGGTTTCTGGCCCATGCACCCTCACCTCCCCTGTGATGGAGTAACAAGGATGAG
>CABHPP010132221.1:17086-35809 GCA_902168425.1 Peromyscus attwateri
AACACTCACGTGCCTGGCAGCCATGCTTGGGGTTGAATTAGCCCTCTGTAATTCTGAGAGCAGAGGTTGACAGGAAGGAAAGATTTTCAATACCAACCAGTGGAAAGAGGATAGGTGATTTCCAAGGGCCAGGGGTCAGCTCTGACGGTTGTTTGGGTGTCCAAAGCGGGTCAGAGAAGGATCAGATTCAAAACTTATTTCCCATAATTAAATGGGCCCCCTCTGTTTGCCCTCCAACGGCTGTACATTTCAAGACATCATCTTGGAGGCCCGCTATGGCTCCCAGCACCGCAAACAACGTCGTAGTCGCACGGCATTCACAGCCCAGCAGCTTGAGGCCCTGGAGAAGACCTTCCAGAAGACTCATTACCCAGATGTGGTGATGCGCGAGAGGCTGGCCATGTGTACCAATCTGCCTGAGGCCCGTGTGCAGGTAGGGTCCGGTTCTCCCAACTGTACCTTGTAGATGAGTGCTAGCCATCTGTCTGGTGTCCAGTTGTCCAGGAGCTAGCATTTGCTTGGGTGGTGCAGAGATACACACCTACTTCCCTCATGCCTATTTGAATGGGGGATAGATGGGGTTGAGTGGAGGGTTATCATCTACACCTTCTCCTGGAGTGTCCAGAGTACAGTCTTTCCTCCCCTGACTGCTCCTCTCTGTGGCCCACCAGGTCTGGTTCAAGAACCGCAGGGCCAAGTTTCGAAAGAAGCAGCGCAGCCTGCAGAAGGAACAGCTCCAGAAGCAGAAGGAGGCCGAGGGTTCCCACGGAGAAGGCAAGCTGGAGGCCCCAGCCTCAGACACCCAGCTGGAGGCAGAACAGCCTCCCAGTCTGCCCAGTGGTGACCCGCCTGCTGAGCTTCAGTTGAGCCTGTCGGAGCAATCAGCCAGTGAGTCTGCCCCTGAAGATCAGCTGGACCGTGAGGAGGACTCCCGGGCTGGGACCGAGGAGCCCAAAGCTGAAAAGAGCCCTGGATCTGAGAGCAAGGTTCTGGGCTGCAAGAGGGGCAGCCCCAAGGCAGGTGAGGCTTGGGTGGGAGGTCACCCACAGGTCAGAGAAAGCAGCCAAGTCCAGCTGATGGGCCTGAGTATGTGATGTGGATCAGAGCAGGATAGTCAACCACTGGCATTCGGGAGCTTGACCAGTTAGGCATGACAGGCTAGAGCTGACCTGTGACCCTTGTCCACCCTTTAGTTGCTGAGTCATTGAATGGTCTAGATAGATGATTCCAGCAGAAGGCCTGGGCAGCAGGGAGGCTCAGGAGGGAGCACGTGAGGGGCTGACCAGATCCACTTAGCCATTTAGCAATTCTTTCAGCTATTCCAATATTTTAACAGCCAGTACAGATGTACCAGTGTGTACTGGGTGAATACCATACTGGTACTTGGGATTCCCATGTACAGCAGCAGATTTCACCCCGATTCAGACTTCCTTTAGGACTTGGCACACGCTTTTTCATCTCAGGGGTCTAGTTCACTAGGAGCTCTTGTAGAAGAGGCATCTGCTGAGAGGGCTAAAGCAGTGGTTCTCAACCTGTGGGTCACAACCCACTAGCAGGTGGTCGGAAGACCCTTTCCCAGGGGTCGCCTAAGATCATCAGAAAATACAGATATTTACATTATGATTCATAACAGTAGCAAAATTACAGTTATGTAGTAGCAACGAAAGTAATTTTATGGTTGGGGGTCACCGCAACATGAGGAACTGGATAAAAGGGTCACAGCATTAGGAAGCTTGAGAACCTCTGGTCAAGATGCTCCCGCCCCTTTTTTTTAAAGCTAGGGTCTCACTATGTAGCTCCAGCTGACCTGGAACTTCCTGTGTAGACCAGGCTAGCCTTGAACTCACAGAGGTCCACCTGCCTCTACCTCCTGAGCGCTGGGATTAAAGGTGTACACGATCACTTTAGGCTGGGGATAGTTCTTTTTAGGGCTAGGCATATCCGTCCACAAAGCTGCTCTGGGCTGGAGTCGCCATCCATAGCCATGGTTAAGAAGGAACAGAGCTCTGGCACGAACTCTGTATATTCAGACACAAACCCTAAGCTAGGTGAGGAGGGTATAGGGACTGTAAGCTGAGGGATGGAGGGAGGAGATGAGAGTCCTGGATATTCCTTGAAAAGATTAAGGGACTCCCCGGGGAACTCAGGCATGGGTGCCCAGGCAGGAATCCTGGAGCTTCATGAAGTCCCTCCCAACCAAATTCTGCGGGTCACTTCAGAGGATGCCCTGGCTGATATGCGGTGATGATGGTGTCAGCCAGAGACTATCTTCACTGCAGGACCAAGGGAATAGGAAGCCAAGGGACCCTCTCCGTCAGGGCCAATCCCCTTGTTCTGAGTTCTTGGTTCTTGTTCTGTCCTTGCAGATTCCCCAGGCAGCCTGCCCATAACTCCCGCAGCGGCAGGGGGAGGCCTCCTGGGCCCTTCCCATTCCTACTCGTCGTCCCCGCTCAGCCTCTTCCGTCTGCAGGAGCAGTTTCGCCAGCACATGGCAGCCACCAACAACTTGGTGCACTACTCGTCCTTTGAAGTGGGAGGTCCGGCGCCTGCTGCGGCTGCAGCTGCGGCTGCTGCGGTACCCTACCTAGGTGTCAACATGGCCCCACTGAGCTCACTGCACTGCCAGTCTTACTACCAGTCCCTGTCAGCAGCTGCGGCTGCCCACCAGGGTGTGTGGGGGTCCCCATTGCTGCCGGCGCCCCCTACAGGCCTGGCACCTGCCTCAGCTGCCCTGAACAGTAAAACCACGAGCATTGAAAACCTTCGCCTCCGGGCCAAGCAGCACGCAGCCTCCCTGGGACTCGACACACTTCCCAACTGACTGGCTTCCAACCCAGCCATGGTCTTGTGTGTTCCCCCCCCCGTCTCAGACCCATGGTTATTCCCAGAAGGCTCTCCAAGAACTAATCTTGAGAGCTCAGGGATGCTGGGGCCTGGAGTCCTCTCACCCCGTGCCCCTTCTTCAGAGTCCCAGCCCCAGGTGAAACCCACGCACCCTCTGCATGACCCTGCTTGGACCCCGTGGAGGTCAAACCGGGAGGAGGTGAGCAACTGGCTAGAGGCTAGATCCCCTCCTCAGTATTGCCTCCTCCCTCCTGGCCCTCCCCACTAGTAAGTTGATGTGTGGAATGTGAGATATAAATATAAATATATAAAACTATATTTTCAGGCATTGCCTGCCCCAGGCCCCTTTCCCTGCTCCCATCGCATTGCCATTGCTACCCTTGCCTCTGAAATTCACTCCAGCTCTCTCTCTCTCTCTCTCTCTCTCTCTCTTTCTTTCTCTATCTCCCTCTCTCCCTCCATCTTTCCCTCTCTCTTTTCCCCATTGATTTCCCCCCAGTCCCACTGCCTCTGTCTCGATCCTGGCTCCCTGCCTACCTGGATCTAACTGCTATGCCATCCCTCCGCCTCTGGTTTCTTCTGTTGGTGCTGGCTGTGTTAGTGTCCTGTATTCTCAAATGGTGTTTTGTTTGGGGGTTGTGGCTTTTGGTTTTAGAAATTTCGTTTCTTCCTGTTTCTCTTCTGCCCTGCCTGCCTATCTCCCTGCTTAACCTGAACCCTCTCTAGGCAGCTCTTCCAATCTATGCCCCAAGATTCAACCAAGTCCCACTTGGAGGCCCTGGAGCCACAGGCAGGAGGTAACCCCAGCCCCACAGTGTCTCCCAGATACTAGGAAGGGCTCAAGTCACCTTTGCTTCTCTTACTTCTTGTCTTGGAAGTACCAGCTCCCCACACTGTGGAGGGGCATGTGGTGGCATTGGCCAGGCTGGCAGTAGAACAGCTGACATCATTGCAGGGCCCTAGAGGTCCTTGTCAGTGAGTGAAACACGTGGTCTCAGGATTCGTTGCCTTTCTGTCTCAGAGGCAGTTGTGGGAGAAGGAGCTCTGTCTAGTTATCACTGGCAGGGTAAGGGGTGTTCTTGATGTCTAGGCAACCCTGCTCTGCAGACTCCCTTTCAGGGTGGTGTGACCTTGGGCAAGCACAGTGCTTTCTGGGATGGTCTTGGATAAGATGACTTAGAAGATTCTGTCCATTTCCAACCACCCAGCATTCTGTGCCCACAGGTTTGGAGGGCAGGGGCTTTTTATTTAAATTTAACAATAACGACTCAGCACAGGCACTTAGAAAAGCCTGAGGTGTAAATTAGAACATTACTGCTGTTTACTGAGGAACAATGCATCCTGCATACAGGAAGCTCTCTGTGGATACTGCCTCAGTTTCTCTGTAAGTGTAATGGATCCTTTCTAGGTTAGATAATCTGGATTTGAGCCTATTTTTCTTGGATTCCAGTGCTAGCCTTGGGGGCTACTCCATTTTCATGCCCATGGTGGCGGTGGGCAAGATGGCTTAGATCCCCGGTTATGATTCCCCAGTCCTTTGCCTCGCCACTGAACTCTGAATCCCAGGCTTAGAGGGTGGCCTGGCATGACTGGCCTACAGAGCCAACAGTGCCCACCTTAGTAAGGCCAGTCTGGACTAGGGTAGGAGGAGAAGGCTTCAGCCAGTAAAAATCAGGGAGGTCAATAACCTGAGCTGGGAAGAGCACAAAAGCGAATAGGAGAGGTGAGCATGAGTGGACCGTTGAACAGGAGGGGACTGGCCTCCCGAGAGGTGCGGCAGAAAGGCCTAGAATCTAGCCTAATGTCCCACTTCCTGGCAGCAAGCACCAGAGGCAGGCAGTTGAGGGTTTTTGAACAAGGGGTGTCTCCCTGGGATCTGGAATCTTGAAGGTGAGTCCAAAGCTATGGGAACATCAGAGGAGGAGAGACTTGGCCAGGGAGACAGAGGGGGTTCTGGGCTGAGGAGGGTTCCGTGGGTCATGGCTAACGGATTGTGGTGAGCTTCAGGAAGTTGTGTTTCTAAAGCATCTCATCTGGACCAGGCACAAGGCTGAAACAGTTTGTCTATTCCTGGGTGCAAATGACTGTCGCTGGGACTTGGTATGCAACATTTCTAGGCATTCATACCCAGAAGGAGCAAGGCCATCTGGAGTTGTATTCTGTCATGGCAGAAGCTAAGGCTACCTAGGCTTTTCAAAGCTCTCTCAGATTCTGCTGGTAGTTCTCCCATTGTGCTGACACGAGCCCACAGGCCAGAGAAGAAAGGGAAGACACATGCAGAGTTTATCCTCGAGGATCTCAAGGTAGTTTAAGGTACCAGAGTCAGGTACTTAAAGCAACTGAAAGAGAAGGGGTCGGCAGAGAGAGCTAACCATGCCTCCCTGGGAAGGTTAGAGGGTACAAGCTTGGGTTGGGCCCACCTGACACTATTGATGGACTCTCTCCCAGGCCTTCTGGTCACTCAGATCACTGAGGATCAAGCCCTTCCAAGCCCCTCTACAAAAGAGTCTTGTACCTTTCTGCTCCTTCCTGTGTGAGGACTCCTTTGCCTTGCTTCCTCACTTCCCTGAGCATGGTCCAGGGGCCTGGGTCCCCACCTCTAAGCAGAGGCTGATGAGTAATATAGACTGCTTTCCAAACCAGCTATTTTGTGACCATTTGTGCTTAGAGGTTGTACCAGCCCGTGGCAAAAACACCGTGTATTGTATTTATTTATTCTGTTAGTTGAAGAAACAAAACGCAAACCACTCTCTCTCCCTTATCCTGCCCCCTGCGTAGCACAGCATGATGCTCTGTCCTGTGTATCTGTCTGTCAGTCTTTTGGTCTTACTTCCTGTGACTTTGTGACCTGTTCTTTGTCCTAATTGGCTAATAAAAGAGAACCTGGCAGCACAGCCCTTGACCCATATTCATTCCCAGAGATACCTACCGTGGGCTGAGTAGGTGGCGTTTCAGAGTCTCACAGTGACTGGAGGGACACAATGCAGGTTTGCCTTGTGACAGGCGGCTTCTCTGCTGCTCTTGCAACAATCTCCATGACTCTTACTTGCCCACAGCTCGTGTGTCACTTTGGGGAAGTCACTGGGAGCAGGGAGTATGGTACAGTTCTATTTTCTCTGGCCTTTTTGGGGTCTCACCCAAGGACAGGTGGCGGGGCAGTCTGGGGCAGGGCACACTTACTGCTGCTTGGAGTAGCCTGGGGGATGGTTCTGCAGGGTGGAGAGACCAGAATAATATGTGAAGCCTCCAGCAAGCCAGAGCCAAAGCTGGATACTAGGAATGCACATTTGAATTTCTAGGCATGGTGGCACACATGTGTCATCCCAGCACTTGATGTGTGGAGGCAGGAGGATTCTGAGTTCAAGACCAGCTATACAGGCTACTTGAGACCTGGTCTAAAAAAAAAAAAATCGACTTTGGGTCTGGTTAATTTTGGTGTGTGATGTTTTTATTTATTTGCAAGAGTTTTTGTTTTTGATTTTTTTAAATAATAAAGTTAATTAAAAAAAAAGCCAGAGCTGCTCTCCAGTGGAACAGGGGCCTTTGAGTGGAGTGAGTTCTTTGTCATCAGAGGCAAGCAAGAAGCATGCAAGGCATGCAAGAGATGGAGAGGGTGTTGCTGCAGTGGTAAGGTTGTGTGTATATATATTGTTGGAAGTTCATGTATAGGAATGAGAACCTGTGTGCCATGAGCTCAAGGGCCTGCTGGCGTTTATGTACTTTGGATTGAGAAGGAAATAGTGATATATCCAGGGGACAGGATATACAGACAATAATTGCAGAAAAAGTGCACAATTCACAAGTTTGTGTTGGGAAATCTTGGTTTCTCCTACTTCATTTCAAGAAAAAAAAAATCCAGGTTATGGTGGTACATGCCTTTAATTCCAGCACTCTGGAGGCAGAGGCAGGAGGATCTCTATGAGTTTGAGGCCAGCCTGGTCTACAGAGTGAGCTCCAGGACGTCCAGGACCACAGAGATCCTGTCTCAAAAACAACACAAGAGAATGAGAGATATCTGCCCTTGGGCCCTCATCATACTGGCCCTTCCTTCCTTCTCTGAGCTCCAGAGTGTCTGCACAGGACCCTTGACCAGGAGTTGTGCTACCTGGAGCTTGGGGCTGGGAGTTGAGAGCTCCCTCTATCAGGCCTTCTTGGTAAAACCCCAGTAGGCCTGAAGAGTATGCAGGCAGGCTATCTACTGGATTTTCCAGGGTGGGTCCTGACCTCCCTACTTCCCAGGTCACTGTGACCCCAGGAGTTGCATTCCTCTCCCAAGTGGGGCTGAGGATTAGGACGGGAAGCATCCCACTTCATCGCCTTGACAGATCAAATGTCGCCCCAAATCGCCCACAGCTCCTACCAGGGCCTTGAGCCACCCAGTGCTTTTTACATACCTCAGCATTGAGAGACACACCTTCCCTGGCACAGAGGCTGTCTGGTAACACTGCAGTTCAAATCCCTCATTCACTCTCTCAGCATTGACTGAGCACCTGCTCTATGCCCAGTCCCATGCTGGATGCTGGGTACAGAGAAACAAGTATGAAAGAAACTGTGCCCTGACAATCACAGCATGGGGTGATTCAGAGTTCAAAAAACAAGCAACTGTGGACACAGAAAAGAGAGCCCTTATCTTAGCATGGGGGAGGTCAGAAAGGTGCTTTAGGAGAGAGACATAACCTGAGCACCATATGTCATGTGTTTCTTGGGAGTTCAAGAAGGAAGGGTCCTGGGAGAGGCACAGTCCATCCAAGATTCAGGACTAGGTCCTGAGTTCAGAAGAAGCCAGGGTGGGACTGGAGGACAGTGGGGCTGTGCCACTAGATGAAGTCGGAAAGGGAAACTGGAAATATGTGTGGTATGATGCACACCTGTAATCTCAGCACATGGGAGGATGGGGCCAAAGAGGATCCTAAGTTGGAGACCAGCCTATATGTACATAGTAGGTTCCAGGCCAGCCTGGGCTACAGTGAGACCCTGTCTCAAAAAAAGAAAAAAAAGCCGGGTGGTGGTGGCACACGCCGTTAATCCCAGCACTCTGGAGGCAGAGACAGGCAGATCTTTGTGAGTTTGAGGCCAGCCTGGTCTACAGAGCAAGATCCAGGAAAGGCACAAAGCTACACAGAGAAACCCTGTCTCGAGAAACCAAAACAAATAAACAAACAAACAAACAACAAAACAAAACAAAAACCCAAAAACAAACAAACAAAAAACCTAGAAGACAAACAACAAAAGGAAACTGAATTTAGAGTCTAGCCCAGGCTAGAGCCTGGGACTTCGGAAATTGCGTAAGTGGAGTGATCAGACTTGTATTTTAGCAATTACATGTTCCTCATCGTTTGCATGATGAGTCATAACAAGGAGCTAGATGGAGCGAGACCAGAGAGGAGGCCACTGCTATGTCCTGATGAAGGACAGTAGCATCAGTCTGGTCTACAAGAGCTGGGAGGAGAAGGGCTGATTAGTGAGAGATGTGGGAGGGAAAATCACCATGGTGACAGCAGGTTGGGAAGGCCCAAGCGTGCTCCCAGGTCTTTGGCTCACCTACAGGGTAGATGAGTGCCCCACTGTACCGGAGATGGATGACTGTTGGCTCTTGTTGGCATGAAGGAGGGGCTTTCCACATGCTTAAGGGGAAATGGTAGTGTGGGCCCTGCTGTTGGACCGAACTTGATTCGACATGTTCTTCACACAGCCACTTACTCCTGGCACAACTGCGAGGTAGAGTTTATTATTATCATGCCCATTTGACATATGGAGAAACCGAGGCACAATGTGATTCCATAGCTTATCCAGGCCCACCAGGCAGCAATGCCCACCTGAGGTCAGGACCCAGCTGACATCCATACTCTTAACCTTGGTGGTTGTCAACACAGAGATGGCCATGGGAGCCACGTGATCAAATGAAATGACACAGAGAAGTTTGAGGTCAGGTCCTCCAGCACAGAGTCAGGGCAAGCTCATTACAACTTGCTGTTTACTGTGGGCCCTTCTCCAGCCCTCCCCCTCC
Organism: Peromyscus attwateri; assembly: GCA_902168425.1. Lineage (NCBI taxonomy): Eukaryota > Metazoa > Chordata > Mammalia > Rodentia > Cricetidae > Peromyscus > Peromyscus attwateri. The sequence continues at coordinate 25,938 of CABHPP010132221.1, forward strand.
TTCGTCTGTTGAATGGGAACCGTTAACTGTGTCTAGCCTGCTTCACAGGAGACTCAGATGAGGTGAAGAGTAAGAAGGCATTTGAGAAGACAGAAGCTGAGCAACAGTGTGCCCCACCATAATCAGTGTTAACAGGGAGTGAGTGGGCAAGAGTTCTCCTCGAAGTGGAACCCGCAGCCTCCCTTTTTCTTAAGGCTTGGCCCGTGTTCCTTCAGATTAGGAGTCTGGTTCCTTAGCCCAGGTGGAAGGAACACCTGCTGACAGGGCCTGGGCTGGGTCCCTTTAGGGCTGGGGAACCCTTCCCCATCTCTTTCCCACAGAGCTGCCCTGGGCTGGAGCCCCCATCCCTAATCTTTCATTCTCCTTTCGCTTCTGGGAAAGCCGATTAGGAGGCGGCCTCCTGCCCGCCCCCCTGACAAGTTTGTCTGAACTTCCAACAAAGGCTCTTAGAGGGCTGAAGAGGGAGGGCTGGGGCACAGGGAACCTGACACCACTGGCCTGGGATCACCCCAGCGGCCTAGCAGGTTGCACTGTGGCTCTGCCCACCCTGTGGTGTGCAAGAATGTGCCTCCAAGGGGCCGTGGCCCCACAAAGGCCTGGGGGCTGCAGTGGGGGTGGGGCTCTTCACCTGAGAACCCCTCATAACGAGGGAGACAGCAGGGGGCAGCCAGTACCTAGGCAAGCAGTCAGGGAAGGCGTGCATTCTCACACACACTTCCAATTACACACATACTAGCCCTCCCTGCCCCCCTCCTCCCCCCCCCCCCCCCGCCCGTGCACCCATATGCTGACTTCCAAATTGTGCCACAACTTTCTGGGTAACTCTCTGTGCCTCACACTCATGTATGCATACTCTCTACAACTATCAGACACAGCCTGCTGTCTGCCATCTAGACACTCCCGCCCCCACACCTGCTCCACCCCCAGAAACGCATTCTTCCTGGTTTACTCACATCCAGACAGCCCACTGAATGCTCGGAGGTAGTTGTAAGGCCCCCTCTCTAGACAGGCTTCTTGAGCCAGAGGCCTGCTTGGGCCCAACAGTTCCTTGGTGATTGTTGCCCTGTGCTTGTGAACATGGTGTCCTGGGGCCCATGTGAGGGCCTACACCAGCCCTGTGGCCATTTGTACACCCACAGCCACTCCCACACACCCATCCAAGGGGCTTCCCAGAACCCACCCCTTCACACACAGCAGCCTCCCCTCTTGGGGCTGTCTTCATGGCCCCAGTGAGGGGTCACAAAGGACCCTGGGCTCAGAGGCCTCATGACATTCAGACGTGGCTGTCTTGGAATTCCTTATTTATTAATTTGCTTTTAGAGATTTCTCTCGCTTATTGTTTGTGTGTGAAAGAGAATGTACACGTGCCCCGGTGTACATGTGGAAGTCCGGTGACGAGCTCTCAGGAGTTGCTTGTCTTCTCCCACCTGTTTTTTTCTTTTTCTGAAGCAGGGTCTCTTGTTTCCACTGCTGTGAGCGGAAACATATGTGATCCCCTTGTCTCTGTCTTTCATCTTGTCAAGGAGTGCTGGGATTGCAGACAAGAGCCACCATATCCAGGGGTTGAACTCAGGACTCAGGCCATCAAGCTTGCTCGATTTGCCCCCTGAGGCATCTCCTGCCCCGCTCCCCTTGTTACAGACAAGATCTTACTATGCAGCCTTGGCAGGCCTGGAAACCACCATGTAGACCATCTAGCCTTGAACTTATGGAGCCCCTCCTGCCTCTGCCTTCCAAGTGCTGGGACTAAAGGCGTGTGACAGCACCCTGCATCTTCATTTTACAACGGCCCCACAGATTACGTAGTTTCCCCACAGCTTCCTCCTCGCTGTTTCCCTCAGCTGTCTTACTAGGCTTTTAGGAACCTTGGCTTCTCTCTGTTACCCAAATTCCTCCATTCCCCCTCATAGCTGGGGCTTCCCTCTCTACTCCCACACCTTACCATACAACGGAGTCTAATGAGATGGGAACCACTAAGGGCCTACTATACAAAGAGTCACTTGGGGCTCAGGGTCCTCATCTGTAAAATGGGGCTAATAATAATAATGCCAAACACTAGGGTTTTTGCCAAGGTTATTTCATTTCTAGTAGATTGTCTATGGACCGTTTAAGATGCTTCACGGGGAGAGATGGCTCCGCAGTTCAGAGGCCCGGGGTTTGATTCCCAGCACTAGCATGATGGTTCACAACTGTCTCTAACTCTGTCTCCAGGAGATGAGAACCCTTTTCAGTTTCTGCAGGCACCAGAAATGCATGTGGTGCACAAACATGCATGCAGGTAAAACACCTACCCATAAAATAAAATAAAAACTAATTAAAAAGAAGCTGCCAGGTTTCTGGGAATTTGTTTCATGGCCTGTAAAATGGGGAGTTCTCTACTGCCCCCCCTGGCTTGTGAGAACCCAGAGAGCTAGCTGATCATGGAAAAGAAGGATTAAGCTGCCTGCTGTCACTAATGATTCTAAGCCTCGCTTTGGGTTTCCTCCCCCTTCCAGGGAAGTTGTGCAGCCCTCTACCCTGCCTCCAGCTGTGGGGAAACTGCCACCTCAGCCTGGGATCCTTTCCAAGACAAGTCTGGAACAACAAAGGCCACAGGAGCCGTATTTCCTCCTGAGGGCTGACCGCCCGGTGGCTCCTTTATCTTGGCAAGAAAGCTGAAGAGCTGTTCATGGAAAGAGCTCGTGTGGGGCGTGTGTGTGGGTGCGTGTGAGCCTGAGCGTGTGTGTGCACAAAGCTGCTCATTGTTGCCATTCCTACCTGAATGGGCTGATAGATCTGCAAGTTTGGGTCCTTCGCAGGTCATCCTGATCATCTCAGGGATTCCTCTCAGCATGTGCTGGGCCGCCAGGAGGGAGAGGAAGCGTTCTTTCTCACCTAAGAGTCTCCAGAAGAGGACAACTGGAAACTGGAGCCACAGTGCTTCAGAAAGAAGCCAGGTTAGCCGAGGTGGATGAATGACTGACTATAGGGAGAGATGAAAGAGTGATTTCATTCTTTCAGAAGGGGCAGGGCACGCCTCAGTCCTGGGCCTCTTCCCAGCACACACCGACCTCTGGCGGCAGGGCCCACCAGGACTGGATGGCTCCCTTCATTTAGTTTTACCTTCAGCCTGCCCTTGATGAGCTACGTAGAGAAAGACTATGCAGCTGAGAGTCTAGCCTGGCTCCAGGACTGAGGGCTGCCAGGGAAAGCCTTCTATGGGCTCATGTCTATTGTAAGTCTGGCGTGGACTTGAACAGCGTTGTGACCCTTGCTTAAGTTCCCTGGACTCAGGGAGTGGCTGGAACTGTCCATACAGTGGCTTGGCTTGCTTCTTTTCTTCTTTTCCCTCCCAACAGCCACCTGAAGATGAACAGATGGGGCTGAGGTTGCCTGCTAGAGGGTCAGGTCTGTTGGTAGAATGCTGGTAGCAATCTGGGGAATGCTAAGTCAGATCTTCAGAACCGACATCTTCAGGGCTCACTTCAGCCCTAATCCAGGGCAAGAGTCACCAATACCCTAGCCACGGATCTAGAGGAGTGGGGATCATCTTCCACCCTCCCCTTCCTGGACAGCCTGCTTCAGGAAATTTCTTTACACTGAGCCGAAGTCTACCCACCTAGCAGTCTCCTTACTGGGCTTGACCTGGTCCAGTCTAAGGACCATGTAGACCGTGCCTATGTAAACTGTTTTGGGATATGCCACTGGACTGTACCAGGAGGTGTCTCACATACTTACCACGTCCTTCCCCATGTGTCTTTGATTCTGCTTATTTCTCCTCCTGGGGAAAACATATTCACTCTTCAGATCACCCACTCCAGGAAATACTGCCCATGGGTGGGAGATGGTGTCCCCTCCTTCTCCTGCCCTTCTTGGCTACTTGTGTACAGCTCTTGCCCATTACCCAGGTGAAACTCCATGAGCAGCACTTGGCCTGGCACAGGTCCTGGCTCAGAGCTGCTGTCCAGCCAATACCAAACTTGTTGAACTAAATTGGAACAATCATGTGACAGATAATCTTGCCAGTCCCCTGGTGAACCTGGTTCCTGTCCTGGCTTTGGAATATGGCCTTGGGCAAGTCCTGACTTTTACTGGGCCTCTGGTTTTTGGGTAGAAGTTGAACAGAGTGCTCTCCACATGCCTCAGACAGACTTAGTTTCCAAGTATCTTGCTGGATATTTTTTCCTTCTGTATGATAATCACCTCCAATCTCCTTCATTGTTCTATCTAGGATCTCTGCCCATGCTGGATACTCCCAGGTGTGTATATAAATGGGGCTTAGAGGTACGGTACATATGTGCTAAAGGCCCAGTAGTGGCTTGATAAAGCAGGTCAAAGGAGTCTCAAGGGATGGCACTTGAGGACAAGTAAGTCTGTCTGTCCTTTTTCTGGCCTGCCTCAGTAATAGCATTCTTAAGTGATGAGGCTGGGCCTAAGGCAGAGGTCATATCACAGTCCCCATCTCCTTCTGAGGACATGGCCTTATCCTAGCATAGGCTTTAGCTTTCTCCTTTCAGTCCTAAACATCAATGTCTGGTGTTTAGAGACCACATGTCAGCCTGCAAGGTAAATGGGAGTGGGCTCAGTGAACTAATAGTGATGGAGCATCATTCATTCACTGGCCAGATGCATTCCATGCGCTGATAAGTCAGCAGTGAACAGGATGGAGTCCCTGATACTAATATGCTTTTGTATTAAAGAGGATCCAGACAGCAAATAGATGAGCAATGAAATATATACATTTGGGGTCCTGATTGAAGGCTATAAGGACTTGGGAGATGGAGGCATGAGGATTGAGTTTGAAATCAGCCCGGGCTGCACAGTGAGACCTTGTCTCAAAGTGAAAACACAAGAGTATAAATATATTAATATATTAAAACAGAACGTGAGGTCAGGCCTTAGCCCAAGAGACAGACAGAATGATTAGACCAATAATTAGAGATGAATAGACAGATCAACAGCCAGGTAAACAGACAGTGGGGGAAAGAGGCTGGTCCAGGCCTGCGGCAGGATGGAGGCTTCAGGGGCAGAAAGAATGGAGAAGGGAGGCAGGGTCTATTAAGCTGATGACTCCAGGCCCTAATCCTGTGCCAGGCCCACGAGGGCAGTGTGCGCAGGGGGAGGGGAGAAACCCCTGCTGGGGTGTAATTTCACGCTGAAGGGCCTGATGGGGCATCCCATGGACTGATCCTTTCTGGATCAGAAAACCTACTTCCCTTTGTCACATGCAGGGCGATTAGCGCCTTAACCCTTTGTAGGCTGGCTCACGGCCAGTTCTGCCCCATGTTGCCTCCTGGGGACCTAGCCCAGAGCCCTTCTTTGCTTCCAGCCTAGCCAACTCCTGGATCTGGTCTTGTATGTGTGTGTAGGAAGGATGAAGCTTCTTGAGTAAGCAAGGACTGAGTAAGTCCAGGGGGTGGATTCTAAACAGTTTCTGTCCGTGTGCCTGTTCTCCGGCACCCAGCTTCCTCTGCCTGCTGTGACCTTAGACCAGCAAGCTGGCCACCCCATCTGCAGGGTCCTCCATTTATTACATTTCAATTTATTTAGTGTGCATGTGTGTGGGTGTACACGCATGCCACAGTGCACATGTGGAGGCCAAAGGGCAGTTTGTCTTCCCACCCTGTGGACTTTGGGGATCAAACTCAGGTTATCAGGCTTCATGGCAAACCCTTGTATCCACTAAGCCATCTCATTGGCCTCATAGGTGCCTCTAATGGCTCAGTCCAGTCCACACGCCTTCAGGAAGTCTGGAGTCCAGTTTCCTCCTCTGCCTTACTCAAAGACTGGAAACCCAAGTCCACAGCCGTCCCACACACCTTGCACTGGGCAGCTCACTATCTCCCAGGCAATAAAGCCAGAATCTTCTACTCCCACTGAGTCCCATTGACCCTTGAGGTCAAGCCCTCTGAACACTCACAGGCCATGTGTCAGTAACATCCCAGAGATACCCCTGGCCACTTTTTCCAACAGTGACATTCCAGGACTAAGTAGACCATCACAGTCAGCCTCCCGCATTTATGTCCCCTTTTGCTGATGATCTCCTCTTTGTGTCTCTGTTCAAAGACGCACCAGGAAGTGGTCTCACCTTTGCCTCTGTGTGTCCTTGCACCCTTCCCAGGCTAACTTCAACATAGCCAGGGCCGCTCCCTTAGCTCGGGGAGAAGGGCAGGGGCCAGACTTGGTGTTTTTTAAGCTCCCTGGGTCTCTAAAACCCCAGCCCCATTAAAAGAAAGCCCCTAAATGTTATTTACACTTCGGAGTCTTAAAAACCATTAACAAAAGCCACTTAATTCAATTATCTTCCCGGCTGGCTCGGTTCTCAGCACTGAGCACTGGCCTCCCCTTACCACCCCTCCCCAACCCCCCCCACTGTCATTGTGTCGGGCTAATGAGGTAAACTGAAGCGAGCCCTGTCCCCCCTGACAGGTTTATGAGAATTTAATAAAGCGTGGCCGGGACCAAATGAGTTGCCTCAGCCTTGGAGAGCTCATTGTCTTCAGCGTCAGCGTTTTTTGACTCAAGCTGCCCCCCTTCTCCGCCCCAGCTCTTGCCTGGCTCAGCCCCCACCCTCACCCTTAGTACCTCCCTAGGTGAACCCAAAGTCCTGTGTGCCTGGCAGAGCCTGGTGTGGCCTTGCAGGGGCAGAGCACCCATACCAGTCCCCGGAAAGGGTAGAAATGAAATCCGTCAGCGTCCCTTTGTGGGCCTCCCATCCCTAACACACATCAGACCCCAGAAACAGAGACCTTGGGAGACCTTGCCCATGCCTCACTTCTTTCTTGCCTGCTTGGAGTGACCAGCCAAAGGGAGCTTCCAGAATGAGGAGATTTCTCTTCCTACAAGGGCACGTGGTGGGGTTCTAGGGTCTTCATTATGGCCTGGATTTCTTCTTTACATGATGTCACCTCACATTTTCTATGACAGGTAGCAGAGAGTGGAGCCCAGGAAGCAGCAGGGACTTGTCTGAGGTTCCAAGGCAGCCATAGGTGCGGATAGAAGAGGCTCCTATGCGGCTTCCCACCAGCACTTGGGATACCTTAAGAATCCTAGCTGCCCCTCTTCCTTTGTATCCCAGATGTCCTAGAACCAGTCTTTCTCTGCTTACCCTGCCAGAGACCCAAGGACCTGAAGCTTCTGGGCAAACCAGAGACCTGGAATTCTTTTTTTTTTTTTTTTTTAAAGATTTATTTATATATATGAGTGTTCTATCTGCATGTATACCTTTATGCCAGAAGACATCAGATCCTACTATAGATGGTTGGGAGCCACCATGTGGTTGCTGGGACTTGAACTCAGGACCTCTGGAAGAGCAGGCAGTGCTCTTAACCACTGAGCCATCTCTCCAGCCCCTGGAATTCTTTTTTGTCCCTGCAGAAGTGCTTTAGGCATTACTTACTTTGGGGGAGGAAGTTTGACCTGATAGGAGTCTCTGCATATCTTCATGTCAGTGGAGTGTCAGGAGAGCAAGGCATAGTGATCAAGCCTGAGCATGAGCATGATAAAAGTTTCATCTTTGTCAAGTGTCAGAGGTCTATGACCAGAGTCAGGATTGGGGTTTTGTCAGTCAGGGCTCAGTATAGGACCAGGGTCAGGGTTTTTTTTTTTTTTTTTTTTTTTTTTTTACCAGGGCCAGAGCTCAGTCTATAGTCAAAACAAAAGCTGATGTGTGTTCATGAGCAAAACTCAGTTCGTATCTAGGTCCCAGTTCAATATATAATAAAGGTCAGGGGGACCAGGGTATATAATAAAGGCCTATAGAATAGGGTCAGAGAACTTGGTAACAAAGACCAGGTTCAGAACACCGACAAAGCAGGATCAGGGCTCAGTGTGTGACCAGACTCAAGCTCATTTTATAATCAAGGACCAGGGCTCCGTATGGACCAGGGTGAACGTTCAAGATCAATGTTAGGATTCAGTCTATGATAGACTCAGGATTTATTTGTGACCTTGATGAATTCTATTTCCAGGTCAAGGCTTCCTCGGTATCATCTAGTCATAGAAATGGATGATTTACTTAATACATTTAGGTGACTAACCCCCACCCCCAGTTCCTCAATTTCCCAGTTCCTCCGGGGGGCCTTTGGCTTTCAGAAGAGAAAAAGCCAAAACTGTTCCGGAGGCTGGAATTCCCTGTCATGTACTAAGGGTGCCCTCTGGTGGCAGTCTCTAATAGTGCTGATTTTCTCAGGCTTAGCCTTCTTTTGCTAAGCCTTTCCTTCCTTTGGGAGGAAGCCTGCTCCTCTGGAATAGCCATGGAAGCCCATCTGGCCATCTATATGCTCTTGCATCCTGGCACACCACGCCAACAGAGGAGTAGACACACAGGAATCTGCAAGTGGGCAGTGGACACCCCACAGCTTTTCTACCTACCTGGCCAGTTGGTGTCTGTAATCTCTGTTGTCAGGGACCTACGTCTTAGCCGTGTATGAGTCACATCTTTTATTCACTGACTTGACAGGTCCTATCCTCCACCTACCTGTGTGTCATGTATAGCAGTGAACATGATGAAGATTCCACTTCCTGGTTCTCATTCCTCTAATCACTAACTCCTGGCCACCATCCTCATCGGCTGAAGGTTGACAGAGGTTCAGAACATCCTAGGGTCCTTCTCCACCAGGTTTACAGGTTAAACTAAACTAGGTTGGAGGTCTCTGTCTCTACCTCTCCTCACACACTACAACTCATAGGCCAGAGGCTCCTAGGTCTACATGCCAGGGCCCTTTTCTCCAGAACCCAGGCCTGTAGACCTGTTCCTTTAGGACTGCTCTTCTGGCCTGACAGCTCCTAAGTTTCTCCCAGAATATGGCCCTCCAACCTATACCCCAGGGATTGTGCCAAATATTAGTACTTCCTCCTAGCGTCCTTTCTTTCCTTTCCCCAGGAAATCCAGCAGGTGACTGTCCCATGTACCTCAGAGACAGGTGCAGTTGCTCACACTGACCGCTCAGCCCCTGCCCCCTCTCAACTTTGCAGCCACCTCCTAACCTGCCCCTTGTTTACCGCGGCTCTCCCCTCAACACTGTCTCCCACACAGCAGGCAGGGCAGTCTTTACAATCATAAATCAGCCCAGGCCACTTCCCTGCTTAGAGCCCTCCAGTGACCCCCATCTCACCGAAAATACAGTCCTGACTTCTCACCCCAGCCTCACGAAGCTTGCGGTGGGCTGAGCAATAACCCCTCCACACGGTTCTAATTTCACTCCCTCCAACCTCTACAGCCCTTCTCTCTGTTTTGACACACAAGTTCATACTTATTTCCGGGCTTTCTCAATGGCCATTTTCCTGAACTTGAAATGTTCTTTCTCTAGACATTAGCATGGCTGACGCTTGCCATTCCATTCAGAACTAAGCTTCTCTCCGAGAAGACCTCCCAAACTACCCAGGTCCCTAAGACACACACCTTCCTATTGTGATTTCCAACAGAGGACTGTTTACTGATGTCTCTTGGTCTTGTGTGTGTGTGAATGTGACATATGTGCATGTGTGGACATGGGTGCCCATGCATGTGTGCCCAAGTGCAGTGGCCAGAAGAGAATATCAGATGTCCTGTGCTGTCACTCTCTGCCCATTCTCTGGAGACAGAGCATCTCAAGCTGAATCTGAAGCTTGGTTGGTGGTCAGCCAGCCTCAATAATACTCCATGCCCCCCAGCAGTGCCCTGGGTTACAGGTTCATAAGCGTGGACAGACCCAGCTTTCTCCGTGGGTACAGGAATCTGGTCTTAGGCCCTCATGCTGCTGTAGCAAGTACTGTCACCTATGGAGCCACATTTCCGGTCCTGTTTACTGTCTGCTTCCCCAAGTAGAATGTACACTCCCAGCACTGGGAGCACGACAACGTTCAGAAATTATCTGTTGGATTCATTGGTAAAAAGTAGCTCCCAGCCGGGC
>CABHPP010132222.1:0-30437 GCA_902168425.1 Peromyscus attwateri
TTTTTTTTTCTTTCAGTTTCTTTATATGGTGGATTACATTGGCAGATTTTCATATTTTAAAATATCTCTGCATCTCTGGAATGAAGCCTACTTGATAATATTGGATGATCTTTTTGATGTGTTTTTGGATTATGTTTGCAAGTATTTATTGAGTATTTTTGCATCAATGTTCAAGACAGAAATTGGCCTGTAATTCTTTCTTTGTTAAGTCTTTGTGTGGTTTGGGTATCAGGGTAACCATGGCCTCATAAAATGTATTTGGCAATGTTCCTTCTATTTATGTTTTGTAGAATAGTTTTAGAAGTATTGATATTAGCTCTTCTTTGAGCTGCATCTGCTTCCATCAGTCACTGGATGAGAGTTCTATCATGACAGTTAGGGTATTCAGCCATCTGATCACCAGAGTAGGTCAACTCAGGCACCCTCTCAACCATTGCCAGTAGTCTATGGTGGAGTCATCTTTGTGGATTCCTGGGAACCTCCCTAGCACTCTGCTTCTCCCTATTCCCATGGTGCCTTCATTTATCATGGTATCTCTTTCCTTGTTCTCCCACTCTGTTCCAGTTCCAGCTCAACCCTACCTTTTCCTTACTTGATTTTTGTTCTTATTGTATATAGCTTTACCATGTTAGAGTTAAAAACTTGCCTTTTTATTTAGACAAAATGGAGAAATACTGCAAGATATTTGAGTGTATTATGAAACCCAAGACTGGATTAATAAACTCAGCCTTAGGTCTCATTCCCACATCCCTTGCCCTCCTGTTGGAGAGGATGCAGAGCAAGGGGAATACTCCTACACTGTTGGTGGGAATGCAAACTTGTACAACCACTTTGGAAATCAGTATGGTGGTTGCTCAGAAAATTGGGAATCAATCTTCCTCAACACCCAGCTATACCACTCTTCGGCATATACCCAAAGAATGCTCAATCATACCACAAGGACACATGCTCAACTATGTTCATAGCAGCATTATTTGTAATAGCCAGAACCTGGAAACAACCTAGATGCCCCTCTACTGAAGAATGGATAAAGAAAATGTGGTACATATACACAATAGAGTACTACTCAGCAGAGAAAAATAATGACATCATGAGGTTTGCAGGCAAATGGATGGGACTAGAAAATATCATCCTGAGTGAGGTAACCCAGACTCAGAAAGACAAACATGGTGTGTACTCACTCATAAGTGGATAGTAGATGTAAAGCAAAGGATAACCAGACTGCAACCCACAGCTCCAGGGAGGCTAGCTAGTAAGGAGCACCCTAGAAAAGACACAGGGATCATCCAGCAATGGAGAAATGGATGAGATCTACATGAGCAAACTGGAGGTGAGGGAGGGTAATGACTCTCTCTTTCATCAATACCTCTTATTTTGTTGTCGTTACCTCTCTGGAATAAGCACCCTAATACCAGTGAGAGTGTAAGAAAGGAGATGTCATCGGTGGACTGAAGTAAAGATAATTCTTGAAATGTCTCAGTCACAGGTCTGGTTTGCACTCTCATTTTATACTCTAAAAGCACAAGGCAGGAGAGCAGCAAGAAATGAGAATTGGTGAAAGCAGAAATGGCAGTGAACAGGTTAACAAGGACCAAGATCCATTGTTTCATCTGTTTCCACAGGTCATTCTGTTCTAGGCAGCAAGACAAATCATGCTTGACAAACAGACAATACTAACAGTGCTTTAAGTCAATCACCAAATAAATCAATAAACCAATGTCTAATAATTAGTCCTTTATACTTCAGAATTTATTTTCCAGGTCTCCTATTTCGTTTTTCCCTACCCCTGATTTGCATACACATATACAAATATTAAAAAAGAAAGGTTATAATGCTCAAGTCTCACTGTGAAGGAGAAACAGCAGAGATTTCAGGTGGCTAGACTGGTGGCTGGTAGACATGGGAGCATGAGGGATCAGCTGGGAGAAGGCATGGAGAGAATACTGAAAGAGCAGACTGGAAAGGGGATCATTTCTGGATCAGGTAGAAACCTAGTGCAAGGGAAACTCCCAGGAATCTACAAGGATGATCCCAGATAAGACTTCTAGCAAAAGGATACTCAGCCTCAGATGTGGAGACAATTTTAGATGTATCCAATGGAATTGCGCTTCACAACTCTCCATTTTGATTGGTGATGATCTTCTTTAATGGTCTCCATCTATTGCAAAGGGAAATTTCCTTGCTGAGGAGTGACAACTACACTTATCTGAAGGTACAAGGACAAATGTTTAGACTGTATTTATGGATTATGTTCGGTTAGTGAAGTGGTGGTTTTAGTTTCTCCCCCAAGTTCCATAACTTTACTAACACCGAGTAATTGACTAACGTTTCAGCATCAGGCATGGTTTCCCTCTTGTTGGGTGGGGTCTTAAGTCCAGTTACAGATTGTTGGTTACTGCCAAGGTATGCATGCCACTAATGCACCCTGGGGGTTATCATGCCATGCTTGTCATTGGTGTGATTCATAGGCATCATAACTAGGTAGGATTGGTGATTGCATCCCCTTCTTTGGAAGCTTGTATGGTTCCTGTGGAACCATGAAAGCTAGTGTTCAGGAAGAAGGTATTCATATCACTTCTAGCTCAGGGGCCTCTGGTCTCTGCATCTAATGTGTATGGTGTCTTCAGCAGTAAGGACTTAGCTTCCACCTCTGGTGGGCAACCAAGGAAAATGGCAATAGCCTGCATGTTTGGGGGAGTATATTGAAGAATCCTGACCAAAAACTCAAAACAGGGGTTGTCGTGTCTGGTACTGGTTGTTCTATTAGATGGTCTTTGGTGTTTGGTGAGGGCAACATCAGAGCAAATGAGAAAATTTTATTTAAATTCCATATGTATATTTATACATAGAGGTGCATGCAGTATAGGACTTTTCTTTAGATAAATAATAGGTATGATTCCTTACAACTTTTTCAGGCATCTTTACTGTTATTTTACTTTTCTTTTTCCTTTGTGTATATGTACTTCCATCCCCTCCCTCTCCCTTAGAAGCTCCCGTTTTCCCATTTTTCTGAATGGATAATTTATATGCTGCTATTCTGCTCTCTATTGCAACCCCCTACCATGACAATGGTCCCCTTTATCTTCATGGTGTCTGAAGTTACTCCAGGATCTGTATCTGTACTCACAACTGAAGATTTGTATCTAGAAGCATCTATTAAGAGATAACATGTGACATATGTCTTTCTGGGTCTGGGTCATCTCACTCAATATGATATTTCCTTATTCAGTCATATTATCTATAAAGTTTATGATTTCATTTTTCTTTACAGCTAAATAGTATTCAAAAGTGTATATGTACCACAATTTTATGGTCCACTGATCAGTTGCAGGACATTTCTATGTCCTACTCTTGTGAAGAAAGCAACAATGGACCTGGCTGAGTAAGCATATGTGGATTTGGATTGTGAATCAGTTGGGCATAATTCAAGGAGTGGTAGAACTGGGTCATATGGTAGGTTTAATTTTAGCTTTTTATGAGTTCTCTATACTGATTTTCATAGTGATTTCACCAGTTTGCAGCCCAAACAAAGAAATTTTGTAGTACAAAAGAACATGTGCAGAAAGAGTCCGAGATTTCATTAAAAGGCTGCTATGATGCACCATCTAAATGTCTTCTTCACATTACTGCTTCATTTCATTCAGGAGGTCTGTCATTTAAGCTGTAGACAGATGAAGGCATAAAGTTGAAAAGCATAAAGATAGAAGATAGTCTCTGCCCAATCACCTTGTATTATAACCTAGTTTAGCAATATGTATTCTTATCTGTTCTGGTTTTGATCAGGACACAGGTTATGTGTCCTATGAAAGTTATGTATATAGATCAGTAAAATTTTTGTATTTAACCTATATTTTATTGCTTGAAATATGAAATATTTTTGTATATTGTAACTATTTTATTTTGTTTCTAGCTTCATTTGTCTAATTTGTGTTTCCCCCTCCCCAGTGAGAATATATTTTCAGGCTTAAGTAGTATTTTAATATATCACAGAAAAAAATTCATGCCATCCTGTTGAGGAAGCTTTTCACTTCCCTCGATCAACCACACTGGAACAGCCTCCCTTCCTTTGTGAAACAGACTTTTTTTTTTTCTTACTTTGTAAAAATCAAAATTTATGCAAACAAAAGAATCCACGGTGATGATAGTACTGATATCTTAAATAAGGACACAGACGGGACTTTGCAGTTGCTTTACTCTGCCTCCTTCACTTAGCCTGAATTCTGCCCCTAGCATCTGCAGAAAACCACTCCACGGTGCCCCTTTTCAAGGTGGACACCAGAGGAAGCAGAGCCCTCTTCTGGCAGGTGTGAGCACAATTTCTCTACTGAGGAGCTGGTCTTGCCTTTGTGTCTGCAAGAGCTCAGTGCTAGAACACTGTCTCTCAGATTCCCATCATAAGACAAAAGGTGCGGTCGGTCAAAGGGTGCCATTGCAGCCCCCTCGCCAATTCTTCCTATGGCATCACCATCCATTGCCTTTTTCTCACTGCTTTCTGTGCAAACACGCAGGGCAGGGCCTCTATGGCTCTTCTAAAGCAGCTTGTTGATATCAAGCTGACCTTCCATCCCGACCGTAAAAAGTCGCTGAGGGACTTGACCAAGAATCAGGAGCAGAGGCCATCTGAACTATGCAGTTCCTTGTTTTAAGGGCTTTGTGGTTTCTTAGATTCCATTTTTTTTTTTACTTACGATTAACTCCTTTTTTAAAAAAAAAATATTTTTAAAATGTAATTCTTTATTGATTCTTTGGGAATTTCTCATCACGCACCCCAATCCTGCTCACCTCCCAGTCCCTCCCCTTACCCTTGCAGCATCCCCTCAATGCCCCCCAGTCAATTAAAAACAAAGGAGCTCTAAGCCACAGAGACAGAGAACTTAGAATTGTAAATCTGTTATAAATCCCTAATTGCCATTTTAATTCTTACAAAGACAAGCAATCACAATTCTTCAATTTCATTTGAACACAGTTTTTTTTTTGGTTTGTTTGTTTTTTGTTTTTTGTTTTTTTGTTTTGTTTTGTTTTGTTTTGTGTGTGATCAAGTCTAGAATCTGTCTGGAGGAGTTGTAATATTTTCCTCTTAATTTCAGCCCAGTGTTAGCTAAATAAATGTTATCGAGAAAAGTAACAACTGGTTTCAATAGATGAACAGTGCCTAAAGATTTCTGTCTTGCCTAAGCCTCACACGTTAGCCTTGAGTCCAAGGCCAAGACACTTTATACTATTCATGTTTATGGTGAAATGCAATGCTATGTGTATCATCCAAAAGTTACAACCTGAAAATGCAGAGATAATGACCCCAAAAAGGAGCAATCTTCAGATGAATAATGCATTTCTGGAAATTAATCATGTAGCATAAGCATTTGTTTTTAAATTGTTCTTTTTAAAAATTGTATTGTATTTTGAGATAATCATACATGGACACTGTATTTTCTCATTACCACTCCTCCATCCTCCCTCAAACTCCTCCCATGCTCCATCCCAAATTCATGGTATCTATTTTAATTTTTAGTGATATATATGTATATATAGACACACACCTCCTGAGTATAATTAGTGTTGTTCATAAGTAGGTGTCCAAGGCTAAACACTTTAACTTAGACATTCTTTCCAACACCCTAAACATGACATGCCTGATCTCGTCTAAAATTACTTTTTAAATTTATTTTTAAAATAATTTTTTCATACTATATGTTTTGATAATATTCTTTTCTCTCCTCCAACTCTTTCCACTTCCTGCTCACTTAGGAACTTTAATGTGAATTTTAGGTAAATTGCTTTTGTATTAAAATTAATGACATTGGTTTTTGTTTTTGTTTTTTTGTTTTTTGAATTATTTTTGTTTTTATTTTTGAGATTGTAATTTCATTTCATTTCTCTCTTCCCTTTCCTTCTTCCAAACTCTCCCATAGATTCCTCCCCTCTTTCCATCAAGGACAGCCTCTTTTTTTCATTAATTGTCATCATGTGTATATATGTATTTGTATATACATCTATATTCCTAAATGTAACCAGCTCAGTCCACATAATGTTACTTGTATGTATGTTTTCAGGGCTGTCTGTCTGGCCCTGGCAACCAATTGAGGCAGGCTCTCCTGGGGAGCTCTATCTCTCCAACTTTTAGCTTTACTCAGTTGCCTATAGTTCTTTGTGTAGGGTGGAGGCCTCATGGGCTTTTCCTATCCAGGTTGGCATGTGTGTTGGTATCATTCTTGTTGAAACTTGTTTTTCAAGCTTAAGTAGAAAACACACTTTCTTGTGGGTTTAATTTTGATATAAATTGAATACAATTAAAACATTTTCAAGGAGAGCATAGTTTTAAATCTTTACTTATATAAATGCAACTATTTTAAATTTTTCTGTAAGGAGTCATTCTAAAATTTAAAAAAAAATGTTATTTTTAAGGCACTAGACAAAAATATAGGTATGAACCAAGTAGGGAATAAGTAGACAACAGAATCGTTTGTTAAAGTCTACTGCCTGTTTATTACTTAGGAATTGTAACAGAAGTCCTCAATCCGGGGAATGCACTCTTATTCTACCTGTAGTGACTTTTTTACACCAGAGTTTTTGCATAGCATTTTTCATCTCTGAATTTCTCAGGGTATATATTAACGGATTCAACATGGGAGTAATAACTGTAAAAACCACACTTATTGATTTATCTATGGGAAAGTTAGACACTGGTCTAACATAAATGAAAATGCACGGGACAAAAAACAGTACAACCACAGTGATGTGAGAGCCACAGGTGGACAGGGCTTTCCTTCTCCCTTCCTGACTGTAGCTTTTGAGAGAGTTCAGAATGAATGCATAGGAGATTAGGAGAAGGACAAAAATGATCATACAGATTGCTCCACCATTGGCAACCACAGTAAGACCAATGAAGTAAGTGTCACTACATGCCAGTCTCAATAGTGGGTACATGTCACAGATAAAGTGATCAATGACATTGGGTCCACAAAAAGGGAGATTAGACACAAAAATAAGTTGAACCACAGAGTGGGCAAACCCACCAACCCAGGCTATCACCAACAGAAGGATGCAAATCTGCCGATTCATGATGGTCAAATAGTGAAGGGGCTTACAGATGGCCACATAACGATCATAGGCCATGAACACCAGGAGGAAGACCTCAGCACCACCAAATAAGTGCTCAGTAAAGAGTTGGCCCATGCAAGCTGTGAATGAGATAGTCTTTTTGTCAGAGAGTAAGTCCATAATCAACTTGGGAGATGTGGAAGTGGAATAAACAGCATCCATGATTGACAGATAAGCAAGGAAGAAGTACATTGGGGAGTCCAAGGAGGGGCTGGCAACCACTGTCCCCACAATGAGCAGATTGCCCACCATTGTCACAATGTAGATGAGTAAAAACATGACAAACAATGCTTTTTGTCCAATTGGATCCTGAGTGAGACCCAGAAGGATAAATTCTGTGACATTGTTTCTCTGTCCCATTTAAATATATGTGGAGTGTATCTCAATGGAAAGTTCAAGAGAACAGGGTCTGCAATGATATTATAAAAAGAACACAAATTTATTAGCTTTTAAGCACATCTTCAGTGAAACTGAAACTGATAAAAATAGAATTGAAGAGATAAGTAGTAAATAGAGGAGTGTGGTTTTAACATATAAGGAAGTCATATTTTACATGTATGATTTCCTTAAATGTAACATTTACATTTAGGAGGATACTGAAAATACAACTTATGTGTATAGATTCCAAAAATCAGCATAGCCAAGGGAAAAGTTTAGGCTCAGTGTGCAAAGTCACGGGCTTGAGTCACTATCAAGGTGTATTTACACCTTGATAAACATATAAATATGTTTCCATTTGCATAATTAGAAATATGAAGACTGAACTACATGACATCAGAATCCTTCCTTTCCAAACAAACTACACTGCTGGTAGTATGGCCCTGACTCTTTCTCTCACTGACTTTATATTCTTTCTTATATCTTATGATCAAATGAAGATTTCCAAATTAGTTGCTATTACTTGAAACTGCCATCTGGCAGTAACAGGGATGCAATGATTGCAGTGACCAAATTACAACTCTGCATTTCCCAGTCATTGTGTACAAAGAACCCAGGTAAAATAGTACAGCAATGGATAACATGGACTCTGGATCTATAGTGTGCCTGCTGTACTTCCAGGTTCTCTCACTACCTGTATGGGCATCAACAAATAAACTAACCTCTCTGTCCATTAGTTTCAATGATTTTCACAGGGGAAGTATGACACCACCAGCTTCTGTTTAATGTAAATGCAAGGTACCCTGAGCACTGCTAAACTTTAGCAAAATCCAAAATAATAAAATGTGTCCCTGGTGTTCCTGATAGTTTTATTGTGAAACTGAATTAGAATCAATAATAAAATATCTATCAATTTAATAATTACAAATATAAACCATGATATAAAAACATTATACCTATTACCTATGAACTAATTTTCAGAATAAAGTTAGAATTCTATTAGACATATTTGTTTTGATATAAATATATTTATAATAAAGTATAATATGTGCCTTTTTTAAATAGAAGCAAATAAGTGGAATACTAGGAAATACTAGGAAAGGGATGTGAAGAGAAGAATGTGCACACTATGCAGACACACAGCCACAAACACACACATAGTCATAGACACACACATACACACACACACACACACACACACACACACACACACACACACAAGAATTGCAGCCTAGAGTGACAAGCCTAATCCAAGAAAGACTACAAACAAAATAAGAAAATTAATTAATTTCTAGGGTAAGATATACATAAAACAGAGGCCAGAGATAATCTGATATTTACTAAGTGGTAGACATGATGTACCTTCTACATGTCTCATTCACATTACTGCTTCGTCTCATTCAATAGATTCGTATTTGAAGAAACAGATCAACAAAGGCACACCTGTTGCAGGACACAAAACTGTGAAATTATTATTTCCAATACTCCTTGAGTTATAGCCTATTTGATGTATGTTCTTAAACTTTAGTTCTAGTTTTGGTAAGATGGAGTACATGATTATTATTTAATTATGAAGTTATTTACATAGCATAGTAAAACTTAGTATTTGAACTATAGTTTATTGTGCCAATTGTCAAATATTTTTGCCACAAGAAATGAAGAATAGTGTCAACATGATTTCAAATTACAGCTTTAATGTCTTTTTTAAAATTAACACAGGTTATTAAGTATATATTTTTCTCAAAGAGCTAGAGGGGTATTGGGAAGGTTTAGGGGGAGAAAATTAGGGAAGGCAGAAATGTTGCAATTATAGTATCAAATATAAAAGAAAAAGAATATATTTTCTCAAAATAAAATATATAATCACAAAAATACCACACTAGTATTTTATGATAATAATTTTAAATATCTGTCTAGTTAACAGCAGTTTTGAGTATGAGTTTGTTTCTGAATACATGCTAACTTTTTTGCTCAGGTCATTTATGAAACCTCATATAACCCTCAAAGTCATGATAGACATTGAATCTTTTATATTGTAGCATGGTTGTTAAGATGTATAATTTTTCTAATTCATATATCTAAAATAAATTACATGTAAATATATTGTGCAAAATACAAAATCTCATAAAGAAAAATATAAGGTACTAAGCTGATTCGTTCGTTTGTTGTATGTTTGACATATTTATACATATGTATTTATAGACCATTTGTTGTTGCCAATACAGAAAATAAATACCTGTCAAATATAATACTAAAACATATCCTGATATTTTCTAATTAATTCTATGTTGGTAGATTTGTCATTAAATTCAGTTGCTCCCGGGACAATATATGGTCTTTTAGCTATTAGTTGTATTTCAAGATATCACAGGGATTTGCATCTAGCATTCATTTTCAGTTGTTTCACAAATATGTATTTTCGGTCTTGTCCTGGGTCTATAAAACTAATACTTCTTTCACTCAGGTAGTTAGATCTCTCTTGTAGCTATGGTGTGATAATAAAATACATGAATAATTTATGTATAGTTCTAGAAATAACCACAACTGATGACTGTTTCAGTATCTTTACGCCTGCTTCTCATTAAGTCAGTCTTCTAGAGAGGTATAAAAGTGCAAATGCCTATAATGCAAAATCGTTTAAAATCAACATATACAATATAGCTGTAGATAGAAATTCTTACCTGATAGGAAACATAACTTTGTGGAGAAATAAAGATATATATTTTATTGCTGTGTAAAATTTGGTCTATTAGTGGAAATCAACCTGACCTGGGTCATTATTTGGTAGCTCAAATACACAAACACAAAATTAAGCAACGTTAAAAAACACACACAATTTTTTCCATTAATCATTTCTTGTGAAACAACCAAAAATAACTCCACTGTGAGGACTCACAATTGATGTTTTTGCATTTAACTACCTAAATTTTACGCCCTCTGTTTACCAAGCCAAGTTTCAACTTAATTTCCTAGATAAGAAGATGATGGAAAATTTTCCACACGAATAAACAGAATTCTAAATTCTTCTCAAGTATAATCTTCCTAGGAAATACTTCTTCCTTAAAAATTAAAAAAAAAAAAAACAAAAACAAAAACAAAAAACAAAAAACCTACTTGTATGTCTCCACAATTTCACCAGGAAATTCAAATCTTACACAAACTTCTGGGAGCAGTCATAGATATAACAAGAGAGCATGCTAGTCCAAGGACTGGAGTTCAGCTAAGGCATCCTTTAGCATGGGTGGAATGGAGTTCTCACAATGCCCTGGGACCATTCCACCCGAAGAACAACTCCTCCATTTATATGTATAGATACAGCCTATGACTTTTACGTCATCACTAGTTTAAAGTTAAGAGACTACCCAGACATAATAGAGCTATTTGTTAGAATTTTTGGAACAAATTCAAATTTAACAAATTTAATCTCTTCCAAAGAGGTTTCTTCCCTAGTCAAGTCCCTGGAGGAAAGAGACTCTGCCAAGAGATGGGATCTGATTTTTCAGTAATGTAAAGAACCTATACTATGAAAATAAAAATTCTAGCCGGGCGGTGGTGGCGCACACCTTTAATCCCAGCACTCGGGAGGCAGAGCCAGGCGGATCTCTGTGAGTTCGAGGCCAGCCTGGACTACCAAGTGAGTTCCAGGAAAGGCGCAAAGCTACACAGAGAAACCCTGTCTCGAAAAACCAAAAAAAAAAAAAAAAAAAAAAAAAGAAAAAAAAAAGAAAATAAAAATTCTGATCTGCAATGATTGATAAAACATGAATTGTAAATTATCAAATGTTTAGTAAGGCCACTAATATTTATAACATTCTGAAGGAGAGTGTGCCCATTCTCCTTCCAACACCAAAGCACACCATGACATTCCTCTGTAAGACTCACTCCAACCAAGAAGCTCTGTGTACAAAGCCAGAGAACGCAGAACTTCAGACTTCTGCAGCTGGCACTCTAGCTCTTCAGAAGGCAGCCAGTATAAGTTCTGCACTATTAGTGACTTTAGGTTTTAGTTAAGATCTGAATCTGTGTCAGAGGAAGTTGTAGGGATATTCATGGTGTCAATCATTTTATTTCATTTCAGGATACTATGAAACGAATAAGAATTGAACAACAAAGTGAATAGTGAATACTGGGAAAACTCAATGCTTTTTCAATACGTGAACAGTGCCTGAAAGGCTTCCACTGCTGTTCTCTTCCCTAGGCTCTCTGTCACCTCCAGTGAAAAGTTATAGTGTCCTTTGATAGACACTGGATTTTTGATGTCACAACTACCCATAAAAAAGCTTCATTATAAGTTGTCCGTTTTCAACTTACCAAACAAATGAAATAAAACTAGCAATCCCAAAGATTATATGTATTTCCTCTAAGACAAACACTAAATAATGTTGCCAGTCAATTGAGTAAATGGTGAAAAATACATGAAACACATTTAATTCTGTAAAAATTATCAAGGTATAAAGTCATCATGATCATTGCATCACTGCAAAATGATGAGCTAATATATAGACCTGAAGAAATGTAGTCAGAAGACACAAAAAAATATTTGGAGTTGGATTTATCTCATTTTTCTTACAAATTGAAAACTGACAGTTTTCAAAAGAACTGATCATTTGATGAAGTTATTTAATGGATGCAATTACCTAAGTCTCTCCAGCCTGAATTCAAGGAATTATTAATGCTCTTTTCAATCTGAGTGAAGTGAATGTTTGTAGTTGTATTATGCCTACAGCAAGTCAAAATTGGAATGCGCTTGCTTCATTAAGAAAAATATGTGGTGACTATTAGCATAATATATTGCCTCCAAATATGTCAGATTCATGGTAATTCTCTATAATTCAGATCTGGCACCACTCCAAAATAATAGGAGGAGATTTTGTGTTTGTCGCCTATGAAGTAAAAAGAAACATTTCTCAGTACTTATATCAAAAGAAGAATAAGGAGACCTAGTGAAATACAGTCAAAGACTTTCCAAAACAACAGAGCCAATGAGATGTGAGGCTGTTGTCCTAAAAGACAACAAAATAAATTCATTTTCTGCAAAGAAATGGACTCTGTAAACAGGTGTCAATTGTCTGTATAATATTTTTATACAACAGATCTGAAACTCAAAAAAAAAAAACAGGGAAAGACAAAGTGTGACTGAAAGACAAGAGTAAGGAAAACACATATAGATGATGCAGATAATAAGAAAAGAACCACTTACAAGTTACAAGTGAACTTAAACAATAGAAATCTGTAAATCACTAAGTAGAAATTAAATTGAATTTTGTCTTTTTTTTTTTTTTTTTTTTTGGTTTTTCAAGACAGGGTTTCTCTGTGTAGCTTTGCGCCTTTCCTGGAACTCACTTGGTAGCCCAGGCTGGCCTCGAACTCACAGAGATCCACCTGGCTCTGCCTCCCGAGTGCTGGGATTAAAGGCGTGCGCCACCACCGCCCGGCTTTAAATTGAATTTTGTAAGTTTAAATTCTAAAATATGTATTAGTAGAAATGAAGAGCTCATCACTTGGATTTAATGACAGATTAGAAATGCATGATAGAGAATTAGTCAAATGAAAGAAAGATCATATATGCGTACCAAAAATCAAACAACATAAACAAAACAAATATATATATATATATATATATATATATATATATATATATATATATAGGTTTTTTGAGACAGGATTTCTCTGTGTAGCTTTGTGCCTTCCTTGAGACTCACTCTGTAGCCCAGGCTGGCCTCAAACTCACAGAGATCTGCCTGCCTCTGCCTCCCAAGTGCTGGGATTAAAGGTGTGTGCCACCACCGCCCAGTGCAAAACAAATATTATTAAAATAATATATGAGCTATTGCCGTTGCCCTTAGTTGCTTTCAGAACTTGAAGGTAATATGCTATTGCTGAAGACACTAAACATTTCAGACAGAGGACTTGGGGGAATCGAACTGGAAACTGGCCTGGAAGCCTTGTCTCTGAGGATGGGCTCTCATCATATTGGAAGGTGCTGTGCAAGCTGCCAAGGGAGAAAAGCAGCCAACCAGTAATCCTACCCAGATGTAAAGTCTATGAAACAAAGCAATGACTGGCCTGTCAAGATATCCCTATTGGTGCAATAGTGGCACTTCTGTCTTAGGGGCAAGCAACAGCTGTCTAATTGGAATTAAGGCCAGATCAATGGGAGGGAATTAATGCCTGATACTGTAAACCTACCCAACTATGCATGACTGGTGAGGTGACAGACCCTAGAGGAGAACTTACTAATGCCATTTTCCTAAACTAGTGTAGTCTCTACCCACATTTTAAACACTTACTCATACACCAGCGTATTAGTAGAGCTCTTACCCCTCATTGAAGAGGCTCCATTTTGCATCAGGTGGAGACTATTGGAGAGCTCTGCAAACCTTCAAAGTTGATTAAATGATTGTAGTATGCCAACCTCAACCAGTAGATGTACAATGCAAACCCCTACACCCAAGGCTCAAAGAATTCATGGGAAATGAGTCAGAAAGATAAGAGCCATAGGACCAGGGTGCCTAATGCTAGATAGGTTCACTAGACATGAGAGGGAATTTGCACCCATGAAAACTGAACTCTATGGTTGCCTGAACAAAACCTTTATAATGACAACACCAGTTATCATGCCAATCTAGATAGGGGAAATTCCACAAAGTCCCATCCCTAGATGAAGAGCTTCAAGTGGTCAATGGTGGCTGAGAGAAGGAAATTTAATTTCTTCCAGAAACAACCTTGCATGTAAATTGTCCAATTCCAAATGGTCAGCTGTGGACACATGAAAAATTAACGATAAATGGACTTACTTGCTGGGTTTGTGTGCATATATATGTATATTTGTGAAATTTTAACACTTAAAGAAGAGGAGATACTTGAAAGGATTTATAAAAAGGCAAAGTGGGTACCTTTCAGTGGGCCCTGCCTAGGTACACCATGACACTAAGTGAACACACCACAGGCAACAGAGGTTTTAGTGCAAGAGATTTTTTGGAAGACAGGGGAGGAAGAGAGGGAAAGAGCAAGAGCGAAAGGCTGTGGTGACATGAGAGAGGCAGGATGGCAGACAGACACACAGACAGACAGAATGGCCAAGAAGAGAAACAAGCAGCAAGAAAGGCAAGAGGAGAGGGGGCTGTGACAGACTGACACCTTTAAAGGGTACAGGTGTTGCATAGCTGAAGTGGAAAGGTCACCTGTCTGCAGGTGAAGTTGCAACTGCCTCAGAGGCCAAGGCAGGCTGCTGCCACAGCAGGAACTAACAGTGATGAGCTTGGGAGTGGGTGGGGAGAATGGGAGAAGTCGGATGGGGATGATGGAAATACAACACTCATGTATGAAGTTCTCCAAAAATCTTTATCTGAAAAGAAAACCTAAATAAGTAAATTTCAGAAAGCATCTGCTATGTCATTGCTGGGTTTATATGCCTTTATCTCCACTCTTGCAATTGTGCAGTTAGGAATTTTGATTATACCACATCACTCTTGAATATGGTGCCCCTTTTATTGTCTTCATAAATGTCTGAATGAGGTATTCTCTCAACCTCATCCCCCATACATGATATTCTTCTGCTTGGTGGGAACTATATGCTTTCTCTGTGTTTTTCATGTGACTTATTTAGTTTTTCATTTCAAATATTTTACTGTTTTTCACAGTTTTTGTTCCCTTGTTGAACTTGCCCTGTGTTGATTTTGTCACCCATTTTGCTGATATTTTCTTCATTGCTAACTTTTTCCCCTATGCCCTAGATAAAGTCATCTGATTATTTGTGTCTGTTTTCAGGTTATTGATCATTTTACATGATTTTTAAAAATTTTCCTCTGACATTTTACCAATTTCAGTCTCTTTTAGTTTAGAGGTTAAGGAATCACGGTCCTTTGAAGTAGTCACATTGCCCTGATTTTCATATTCCTTGCTTCTCTGGCCTGGGATTTGTTCACCTTTTGGCTAGTTTTCTTTAGAAGGAATGATAGAATCTTCTTATTGGCAGTCTACTTTTTTTTTAAGTATAGAAGAATTTTTAATGCTTTTAATTAGCAAATAGTTGAAAATGAAAACATAGAGTCATAGGATACGGAAGATAAAGGCACCCGAAAACCTCTAGGTGCTCCTTCTGGACCCTGGGTAAGCACAGACCACATCTAAACACCAATTTCCAAACACAAAGAGATCCATTATTAAACAAGGCAAAAAGACAAGGTGGCTGAACCTTAATCAGGGAGAAACAGCAGAAATTGCTTTGGTGGTATAAATTTTAAGGGGGGAGGTCTGTGTTAGAATGAGCTGGTATAGGTTGGTAAGTTCTAATCGGGTATGTCAATTAGGGCCAAGTGGGGATTTTTGATTACTGGACCATGTTTTGACAGTTGGATCTTGGTGATCAGCCTCAACAAGTGGCCAAATAAGGGAACAGACCTTAGTGGATAGCTTTAAGAATGTAATCTAACAGGTTTAGCAAGAGAGAGGGAATGGGGGAAGGGCGAGGCCTACCAGAGCCATGCTTGCCATGCTCGGGCCTGCTAAAGCCCCTCAGAGTGTAGACGAAATTCTAAATGGTATTATTAAATAAGAAACACAGAGCCAAATACAGAGTTAAAAGCCCAAGAGATCAGAGCACTAGCGAAGAGCCAAGACCACCTTATCTTACCACCTGGCCACCGTCGCTTCCTCAGAGAGAGAGAGACCTTCTTCCTGTGTGACTTGTCTTTTTATTGCCTTTCTGTTCTGCCTTCTCATTGGCTCTAAAACCAACCACATGACTTCCTCATCACTGCCTGTCTATACAGACCTCCAGGACTCTATGGTTGGTACTGGGATTAAAGGTTCGGGTCACCACGCTTGGCTGTGTCCTTGACCACACAGAGACTCTGCCTGCCATGTAACCAGATTAAGAGTGTGGGCTACCACCATCTGAATTCTGTTCCTGGCTCGCTAATGACCTCTGATCTCCAAGCAAACTTTATTTATTAACATACAAATAAAATCACATTTCAGCACAATTAAAATATCACATCAGAGGATCCAATGCACTTTATAAAAGGATGATCAATGTGCAAAATCAGCCAATGTGGCAAGCTGTGTGAGTGGGAAAATTAAAAACTTTCTGTTCAGTTCAATAAACTCAGACAATGAAGGGCTGTTAGATGTAGGAGGGGTGTCTACCTGACATCTTTTTTATACATCTATGCAATATATCCTGATTATTGCTTTCCCCTCCTCCAACTCCTCCCAGACCCTTCCCACCTCCTCACCTACTCAACTATGTCCAACTACACACCCTTTCTCTCTCTCTTTAGAAAACAGTCAAAAAATGAAATAAAAGAAAAAAAATACGAGACACACACAGACAAACCAGTAAGACAAAAATAAATAAATGTGAGATAAAAACTCTACAAAGACATACTGAGTTCATTTTGTGTTGGCCATCTACTGCTGGGCATAGAAGGCCTACATTCAACGATAAATTAAAAAGAAAGCTAAGGAGGTACCTTTAGGCAGGTCCTGCCAAGGTATGCCACTAAACAAACACGCCACAAGTAGCACTTAGTGCAAGAGGTTTATTGGAGGGGTGGGAGAGAGCCAAAGGCCATGTGTTGGAGTGGGGACATGAGAGAGGCAGGCAGACAGAGAGAGAGACAGGAGGAAGAAGAGAAGCAAGAGAGGAGCGAGAGGAGCAAGAGGCAAGAGAGGGAAGAAGAGACAAAAAGAGCGAGCTGTGCCTGGTGGGCACTTTTAAGGGGTGCACAGGTCACACAGCTGGTAGTGGAAAGGCACCTGGCGACAGGTGATGATGTAACTGCTTTAGCGGCAGAGGCAGGCTGCTGCCGTGGTGGAAATTAACATTACCTGTAAGTGTTGTTAATATGCCAAATGAGACTCTATTGGTGAAACTGATTTTTCCTTAGCAAGCTGTTATCAATTAGAAATAGCTTCTGAGTTGGGTATGGGAGTCATGTCTATTTGCCCCTCTCAATGCTTCGACCACTCTGGTTACCACAGTTTCTGAAAATTCATCTGTGCATCTGTCCTGTTATATCTTAAACACAGTGTTTACTTGAATTCATCCACCCCTACACCATCTTTCAGTCTCCTCTTCTGTATTACTCCCTAATCACAAAGGGAAGAGGTTTACTGAATACATTTAGTACTGAATTCTCTATTCAAAATAGCCAGATATTGGAAACAGCCTACACTTCCATTAATGAAAGAATGGATAACGAAATTGTGGTAAATTTATACAATGGAATATTACTCAGCTGTTAAAAATGAAACTTGCAGTTAAATGGATGAATCCAGAAAAACAAAATCATCCTGAGGTAGATAGCTAAGAACCCCCAAAAATATTGTATGTGTTCTCTTATATGTGAATGCCAGCTTTTAAGCCTTCAATCGATATACTAGAATCCATATAACCCCAGAGGTTAGGTATAGAATAAGGGATTAGGTGGGAGAGGAAGATCTCCTGGGAAAGGGAAATAGAATGTACAGTTATAAGAGACAGGGACAAGATAAGACCTAGAGGATTAAATAAGGAGGAATACGGTAGAGAGATGTAAGGGAGGGAATCCAGAGAGGGGCAACAAACACCAAGGGCCATTTGAGGGATCATATGGAAACCTCCTGAAGAAGTTTCTAAAAATATATACATATGTGAAAGAAATCTAAATGGAACCTCCCCAAGCACAGGGGAGATAATGCCCTAATTAGACATCTTTCTCCATTAAACAAAATCTCTAGTGCCAGAAATGGATATCTGATTGAGTCATTGGCAAAGCAATCCCACGAAAACACCCACACAACTCAAACTATTGCCAAGGCTCTTATTTGCTCTCCACAAACTGATGGTAAAGGTCCTATTGTTGAAGACAGCAATTACATATATAATTGCACACCGAGACAACAAGCTGGTGCCTAACTAGAGGCTTTACCACTACTGACTAGTGTCCATGGTACTGGAAGGTACTGTTCATTCTACCAGAGGAGAAAGCTAATCAACAACTGAGCTGCAAATCCTATGACCTACAGCAGTGACCTGCCAGCATGATAGGCTGGTGTAATAATGGCGCAAACATTGTCTGATTAACTGACCACTATCTGATTGGATTTAAGGCTCACTCCACAAGCAACCTACTCTTGATGGTTCAGTCTTTGCTATCTGGCTTATAATAGTGTAAAATCACGATAATTGGTGGGGGGGGGATGAATGACTTCTATTATTCACTGCTGTAGACAGTAGGACTGGACTTCCTACTAGTGAGCTGTGAGGCTACCAATGGCAGCATTTAGCAGTGTATCACACAGGGCAGGAAGATTAGACTAGGGTTCTATGGAAACAGCATCCCTAGGGACGGATTGATCTTCAGAAGTATAGCATGGTATGCAGCACAAATCCTAACTGGTCTTAATAACAAAAACCCAGAGTCAGAAACAGGGGTAAATGCTGAAAGATCAGAAAGACAAAAGAGTAAGCCACAGCCACCACCTCTTACCTTGCCTGAAAAAGAGCGAGCTCCTGTTTCCATCTGCTTTATATTCCTCTCTCTGTCCAGCCATATCATTTCCCTTCTCTACCTTCCTAGTGCTGGGAATAAAGGTGTGAGATCCCAAGTACTAGGATCAAAGGTGTGTGCCACCACTGCCTGGCCTCTATGACTAACTAGTGGCTTAGCTCCACACTTGGATCTTCAGGCAAACTTTATTTGTTAGATCACAAACAAAATATCACAATGGTACCTGGAAGAATCGGAAAAGATTCACTGCTTTCTTTCTCTCAATTATATTTCCTCACAGCTTTCTTGACTATGGTATTTTCTAAAACACTTGCTGTTGAACTCGGTACTGTCTTGCTGTAACTCCTTGACTATGGCTTATGATATTTTTACCCATGGAAGGCAGCAGCTATTCTATTTCAAAGCGCCATGAGTTCATAAGGAGACAGACATTGAAAAATAGTATGGTATCAGACATTCTAAGCTAAGAATATTAATGGATTGTTTTTATTATTATAAAATGATAGCAGCAAACATAGCATTCACCAGATGGGTTCATATGATTTTTTCAAGTGTGGAAATCAGATTTGGTTATTTTTTTCTATATAGCTCCATTATTTGTTTGGATTTTTTGTATAAACCTTTGTATATGCCCCTTTGTCATTAATATTAAAACCTCAATATTATCTATATTTAATAGTAATATGCTAAGAAATTTTTACATAACTATATAAATAAAGTATCTTTCAAATACAAAACTAAAATTTATATTTTTAATATTAATATGCTATTAATACTGTATGAGGTAAAGAATGAGTAGAGTTACTAAGTATTATTTCTTTATTCCTCAAAATTGGTAATAAGCTTCCTTAGCTATCAAAATCAATTAAATTATTTAAGAAACACAAAAGACATTTCCATTAAATAAAATAAAGTTACAGTACTAATTATGCCATAGAAATCTTTAATCTGTGTACACTATTTTGTTACCCACCTTAATGTGCATTTTCTACAAATTCAGAAAATCTTAAAAATGCATGTTGTTCCTGGGAAGAATTCACTTAATAATTGTTTTCACTAAACATAGTCATTAACATTGAGGAGAAACTTAGTGTTATAAAATAATCGTCTGGCTTACCTCTGGATTTCTACATTGTGTGTAGGAGTAAGCTATGATGTTATTTTTTCACCATTTGTTTCCTTATTTTAAAATCTTATTACTTATACATTTTGAGAATTTCACTTATGAGTACTGTAATTACATAATTTCCTCCTTCCATTGCCTCCATTGAACTCCACCCATGTCACCTCACTCTCTCAAAAAAATTCATGGACTCTTATTGTTTAATTATTATTGTTTCATATATACATTTACATTTTTATTGATTGATTGATTGATTGATTGATTGATAAATACAACTTGCTGAGTCCATTTAGTGTTGCTTGTATATATGTTATCTAGAAGTGGCTACTTGAGATTGGATGTTTGATCACGTAACAGTCCCTAAAGAAGATTAACTCCATTTCTCAGCAGCCATCATTTTATGACATTTCTCTCACTTCATTTCCTTTTTCTTGTCCAAAGTTTCTTCATGGCATTTTTCATCTCTGCATTTCTCAGAGTGTATATGAGGGGATTCAACATTGGGGTGATAACAGTGTAAAATACAGTCAATGATTTATCAATGGGTAATGTAGAAGGAGGTCTCACATACATAAAAATACATGGAATAAAGAAGAGGACTACCACAGTGATGTGAGAGCCACAGGTAGATAAGGCTTTGCGCCTCCCTTCCTGGCTGAGATTCTTCAGGGAGTGAAGAATTACCCCATAAGAAATGAGCAACAGCAAAAAGATGACCACACAGATTGCCCCATCATTGGCAACAACTGTGAGGCCAATAACATACGTGTCTGTGCAGGCCAGTTTTAATAAGGGGTACATGTCACAGATGAAGTGGTCAATGACATTAGGGCCACAGAAAGGAAGGTTATATACAAAGAGAAGCTGGACTACAGCATGTACAAAACCTCCAACCCAGGCCACCACCAACAGCAGAACACACACACGTTGGTTCATGATGGTCAGATAATGTAAGGGTTTGCAGATGGCCACATACCGGTCATAGGCCATGACAACCAAGAGTAAAATCTCAGCACCACCAAATAAATGTCCTATAAAAAGCTGGGTCATGCAAGCTTGGAAGGAAATAGTTTTCTTTTCATAGAGTAAGTCAATAAACATATTTGGCGTAACTGTCGTTGAATAAACAGCATCCATAAATGATAAATAGCCAAGGAAGAAATACATGGGGGCATCTAAACTTGGGCTGACCACAACAGTCACAACAATGAGCAGGTTGCCTGCCATTGTCACAATGTAGATGACCAAGAACAAAACAAATAATATTTTCTGGCCTTCAGGACTCTGAGTGAGGCCCAAGAGAACAAATTCAGTCACATTGTTTCTTTGTTCCATATATTCTTCTGTATATTTTTATGTCAGGAGTCAAACAAATTATTTGAAATTATATCAATGACTTCATGAAAATTTTAAATATTGTTTATTCGTTCTGAAAATAAGAAAATAGAGATCATGGTTTATTTTATTCCTGAACGTATAGATAACAAAAATAGAAGTCTCCAAACTCAATGATGTTACAGGCTAATTGAAAGAGATATAAGAAATTAGAGATATATAAGGGAAAAGAAAAGATAGTGAAATAAATGAGTTGTCACAACTAGCTTTCACACCACCTAGTGGCTGATAAAATCAGACATAAAACAAATACAATAAGAAAAAACAAAATAATATGGATTAAAGATGTAATGTAAAATCGAAACAAGTTAATATATAAAAGGAATAAAAGCTTGCAAGAAAATAATAAAAACAACAACATAAGGTATGTTATAATCTCAAAAAAATCAAAATACAATTAAAAGATTTTAAATAAAAACTTCTTTAATATTTAAAGAGCAAGTAAAACAAATAAATACAAATATATGAAAACATTATAGGATACTGAAATTCACACATTAGTAGAAAATGAAAAACACAATAAGATGCTGAACTTCTATAGTAGAAAAATAAAAATCATACATGACTCTATACCTATCAAATCAATAACAAATTACTTGGGTAGTTGAAAATGATATTTTTGTACTTAGAAGTGCAATGAAATTTTATATTTTAGACACAATTTGGCAATATACATTGAATGAAAAAATGCAAGTACTTATCACCTCACCAGTTGTATCCTTTAAATCTGTTCCAAAGAAATTAAAGTCATAGAACTGAGGACACATTTTGCTGTTTTATCTATGATCAGAGGAAGCAAAAAAATAGTAAAATAAATGGTAATAAATAAATAGGACACAAAATTTATTACATATAAAGTGCCCATTTAAGAGAATAACAATTACTCTAAAGAGACTGTTGAGCAAAACAGAAATAAGCATAAAATGATATGATACACATTTATTATAAATTATGAAAGAATATGTTTTGTTGCAAATATTATTTATATTTATGCTATTGATGCAGGAGGAAACAAGGAGCCTTATGTTAAAGGATGAAGTGACAGGAGGAAATAATCAAGCGAACAGAGAGAGGAGGGGGACAGAATAGATTTCATATACCAGGTTATCATACCACACATTTGCACACGCCATGGCAACATGAGGGGGTCAGAGGACAATTGCCAGGAGTCTGTTCTCTTTTTCCACCATGTGGGTCCTGGAGGAGGAGGAAACTCAAGTCATCAGGTTCCATGGCAGGCAATGTCACCAGCTGAGTCATCTTACCGCCCACCTCTTTAACACTCTCAAGGACACTCTCTTGTATTTCCCCTCCATTTCCTACATCATCAGTTTCCCCCTCATATTGCATTATTCTCTCATCACATTTATATATATTCATTAAAAAACTCTGTCCCCTTGTCCTACATTACTTTCAAGGAAGCACCTACCTCTGTTCTATGTTCTTTGTATACTCCTCACTTCACTAAGCCTCGTGGCTGACTTTGCTTTTCCTCTTACCTGTCCTGCTATTTATTTCAACTGAAGTAGCAGCAGGCTTAAAGATCATTCTAGTTTCTTTAATTCCCCTCATTCAACCACTGCAGTGCTACATTATCCTCTAACGCTTAGCATATTAAACAATGCTAGGAGAAGATCTGAGTTGACACTATCAACTACCTGTCCAGTGGAAGATCCCTCAAGTAGTTACAGTAGAAATTAGTTGTTAAAAACAGTAATCAGGAAAATATATTATTATATTTTTTATAATATTAAGGTATCCAGAAGCATTACAGTTTTATATGAATCTACATACATTTTAATGGTCACAATGGACCCTTAATGGGAATGATTATCACAACTTCACAGACAAAATTTTAAAAGACCCTTACAAATAAATACATATCCTTAGTTACCTATGTAAGGGCATATTCATTTAGCCCAAATTCAGGAGTGTGGTTCCTGATTACTGGTCCTGAATGATGACAACTGCACACATTGATTCCACCTCTTAAGAGAGAGCAAAACAACACAAACTCTAATCTGGATTTTGAAATGTTTCCACTTGAACAATTCTCTTCATACTTGCAAGAATTCTGGCTGATCAGTCTTTCAGGAAAAAAAATATGAAGCATTACTTTTTAACCTTGTTGGAATGAATATTTGGAACATCCTGTAATTGCAAAAATTTTAGTCTTAATTTGCAACACAGAAATCTGAAATTGTTCTTTTGGAAAAATCTCTAGAAATGGTAAATAAATTTTAAATATGCATGCTGAGGCTACATAGGTAAATTTTGTTGGAGACCAATGATACTTAATAAAAATAATTGTAATTTATGTTTTACACAAAAAAGTAAAACAATGAAATAGCCTTTAAAACTTTGGATTCTAAGATATACTAGCATGTAGGTATAGTTGAACTCAGGTTGCCTGAAGGATGGAAATAGTCTTAATTTGTATTCCATCATTCTTATTTGGGTTTATCATTTCAGATTCTGGAAACCCAGCTACGTGAATACTGATATAGACAAACATTCTAAGGGAAGAACGAACTCTGTGGCTATTTTATACAGCACAGAATAACAAAATGCCCTATCATTGTATCTCCAATGCTGGTTTTACTCTAATTAGATTCATTGGGACCTTATTTGTAATTTTGAAGGTAGGCTATGCATCTCCAGAGATGCCCTCAAGGACAATCACTATAGATTTACAGAAATATAACCTTTGAGGAAAATATCATGAATGAACAAATTGAGAACAAATTATCAAATGATAAAGTCCAATCTGGGCAAAAAAAAGTATGTATAAAATCTCATATATAAAAATTACAGTGAGTATGTAGTTTGACCTACACTTTCCCAGTTGACAATTGGTCCTACAACAAAAACATGAGGAATATTCATTTCCAGCCAGTTACCAAAGGCTTACTTCAAATGTAGCGATTTCCCTTAAGACGAATGAAGTTCAAGTTTATACAGTTTTAGAGGCCAGTTGGTAAACTGGGCTTGAGTACAGGGGTTGAGGAAAGTAAAACAAGTGGGAGGTTATTCTGTCTTTGAGATACCTCAGAGAATAGTCACTAAATTGGATCCTGCAGTCACTAATATACAACACATATTGATACATATTTCAAAGAATTTCACTCAGACAAAATAAATATCTGTAGAAATTCAGCTATAAACCAATAGCAAAAATAAGACTAAATTTTAATCAATTATTTACAAATCCAGCAAACTAATCTGTATGTCTCCACTGGAATACACTCTATGGATAAAATTTCTACAAAGAAAAGTAAAGTGCATATAGAGATATTGTATATAGTCATATTTTGGAAGCATCAGCAGTATTGTTTACTTTCTTTCAACTCTGCCGGTTTTATTGGTGTAATATTGAAAAGTAATAATTACACATATTTCAAGTATACCACTGATGTTTGGGTAAATATATACACTGTGAAGTGGTCACTATAAGTCAATAATAAACATATCACTTCAGGTGATTGATTATTTCTTTAATGCATTTTTATGGTTAAAAAAGTAAGATCTATTTGTCCTGATTTTTATAATTTGAAACAGTAGGTAATGTTGTATACTACTGTTTTAGTCAGAGCTCTCTAGAGAAACATAATGAATTGAATGAATATAATAGAAGGGAATTTGAGTGACTTACAGGCTGTGGTCCAGCTAGTCCAATAATAGCTATATCCCAGTGCAAAGTACAAGAATCTGATAGTAGTTCAGTACACATGATTACATATCTCAGCTGGTCTTCAGTCTATGTGAAATACCAAAGAAAAAGTTTCTAATGCTATTGAAGGAATGCTCAGCAGTAGAGTAGATGAACTTGCCAGCAAGAGTAAGAGCAAGTAGGCAAAAAAGCAAAAGTTTCCTTCTTCTATGTCCTTTTATGAAAGCTGGACCAGAAGGTGTGACTGAGATTTAGTATGAGTCTTCTCATCTCAATGATCCAATCAAGAAAATCCTTCACAGGTATGCCCATCTGCTTGGGTTTTACTTGATCCCAGATGCAGTCAAGATGACAACCAAGACTGGCCATCATAGCTATAATGTAGAATCATAAAAGCTAAAGCCTTTCACATCATTCTTTATCCTCCAGGCTCTGACAAACATTATACTCTGCTTTTGTAAGTCTAGGAAATATCCTACACAACTGAAATAATGCATTATCTATCTTTTATGCCTGAAATATGAGATATGATTTAGTTTAATAATATACATTATAACAATTGGCTATGTATATATCCTCCTTAAGGCTGAATAGTGTGTCATTGTATATCACATTGTTCTTATCCATTCCCCAAGGGCAAGAAATTTCAGTGTTTTCCTATGTTGATCATTAAAAATAAACAACAGTGAATATGGACTTGTATAGATATTTGAAATACTTTCAAAACTGTATTTGTCTAAATTCACAGAATTCCTTGATAATGAATATTTTCATTTTTAAAAGATTTTACTTTTAATTATTTATGTTTTCTTACATGACAGTTTACATACATGTGAAAGTAGATGTCCATAGAGTCCAGATGAGGGAGTTGTGGCATGAATACTCTGAACTGAACTTGGCTCATCTCCATCATTACTTTTCTTTTCCAAACTTATTTCCATAGTAACTCATGAGGCAATAACCCCAAGAAGAGTGAAGAAAGATTTTTTTCTCCACACCATCACCAACATTCATTTTACTTTGTGTTTGAGTTATGAAATTTATTTATTATTTTGGTGTTTTGTTATGTTAATAAGGGATCTACCATGGAACTCTGATTGATCTTGAATTGGTAATACTCTTATTTCAGTTTTCCAAATGTTGGAATAACAGGCTTATACCACCAAGTCCAGATCTTCTGCCTTTTAACAACAACTTTCTTTTTTTTTTTTTTTTTTTTTGGTTTTTCGAGACAGAGTTTCTCTGTGTAGCTTTACGCCTTTCCTGGAACTCACTTGGTAGCCCAGACTGGCCTCAAACTCACAGAGATCCACCTGCCTCTGCCTCCCGAATGCTGGGATTAAAGGCATGCGCCACCACCACCCGGCTAGAACAACAACTTTCTAACAGATGCAAAATGGCATCTCCTTTTAGCTCATATTTTCATTTCCCTGATGATTAGTAACACCATGAAAAATTTAGCAGATACTTGGGTTATTTGCAAGTCTTCTAATAATGTCTGTTGAGAATGGATGCACTGGAGTTTTGTAGTGTATTGGTTTTGTTGTTGTTGTTGTTGTTGGGTTTTGTTTTTCTTTTTAGTTTTTTTTTTATTTTTGAGATTATAATTACATCATTTCTCTTCTTCCTTCTCTCCATCCAAACAAGCCCATATACCCTTCTTTGCTCTCTTTCAAATTCATGACTTTTTTTCATTAATTGCTTCATTTCTAATACTGGATCTCATGTAGATGACCTTGAACTCATGATTTCCCAGCTTCTACTTCCCAGGTGCTTGGATTGCAAGAATATGCTACCATTTCCAGATAAGTTTGTTTGTACAGTACTTAGGATTGAACTGGGACTGTACACATGATATGCACGCATTCTATCATGGAGTTATGTCTATGTGAGTTTTATTTAGCCTAAATAAGAAAATGAAATCATGTCATTTTAAGAAAATGGATGAAATGCCCAGCATATATAACCACTATACTATAGTGAATAAACTGTAAAAGAATAATGATAATAATATAAAAAC
Source organism: Peromyscus attwateri (assembly GCA_902168425.1). Taxonomy (NCBI): domain Eukaryota; kingdom Metazoa; phylum Chordata; class Mammalia; order Rodentia; family Cricetidae; genus Peromyscus; species Peromyscus attwateri. The sequence continues at coordinate 27,183 of CABHPP010132222.1, forward strand.
ATAGTTTGTACATTAATTAAATTGTCATACCTGCTCTGGAAATAAGGAAAATAACAGTATATATATGAGGAGGAGGATTTTCTGTCCAAAAGACATGCATCTACTAACTGACAAAATGGTCAATTGATGGATCATTTATGATATGACTTTTCTTTGATCCAGCTTCTCTCTCCCATTTATTATCATTGAGTTTCTTAGATAATAGATGAATGTGACTAGTATGATGTCCACTGATGTCTAACACAAAGTATATAATTTTTATTACTCCTTTGAAAGGTGCTATTTGCTATTATCATGACATCAATATACAAACAAGAATGACCATTTTTTTTTTGGTTTTTTCAAGACAGGGTTTCTCTATGTAGCTTTGCGCCTTTCCTGGAACTCACTTGGTAGTCCAGGCTGGCCTCGAACTCACAGAGATCCACCTGCCTCTGCCTCCTGAGTGCTGGGATTAAAGGCGTGCGCCACCACCGCCCGGCAAGAATGACCATTTTTAATGAACACATTTTATAGAAAAACACATTTTAATGAATGTATTTTTATAGAATAAAATACATTTCACATGCATTCAAATAATAGTTCAGGGCCACTCAGAGTTATTTATTGAAATGTTTCAATTATATATATATACGACATATTTAGAGTTATTGTTTGATTTTTTAATTCTAAATTTTGTATATGGAGAGAGAGAGAGAATACATATACTCTGTCTGAGGTTTTCTGTTGCTTTGAAGAAACACTATGACCACGGCAACTCTTATACAGGATAACATTTAATTGGTTGGCTTACTGTTTCAGTGATTTAGTCCATTATTGTCATGGCAGGAAATGGCAGCATTTAAGCAGACATGGTGCTGGGGAAGGATCTGAGAGTGGAGAAGAAACCACATCTTGATCCCTAGGAGACAGGAAGTGAACTGTCACACTGGACGTAGCTTGAGCATAGGATAACTCAAATCTCACTCCTTCAGTGACACACTTCCTCCAACAAAGCCACATTTCCTAATAGTGCCACTTCTTATGACTTTATGAGGGATAATTACATTCAAACTATCACACTTGCATATATGTATTTATAGAACATAAAATGTCTATAACTCATAGAAAGGCAAGTACAGATATATGTATCTGTCATATATAATATATATTAATAAATATGTCATAGAAATTTTGGAGTGGGCAGAAACAAGAGTTGCAGGAAAAAAAGGAAGAGTGGGAGTTGTATATATGCAGAGCTCATGTATGAAAATTTTGAAATAAAGTATTATGTCCATTTAACAGAATTACTGTAGTGTATTCTCCCCTAGGGTCTATGACCTGTCCTAGCCATAGGTTCTTGGTCCATTAATGGTGCAAGCTATAGTTTTCATCATGTGAAGTGGGACTTAAATCCTGTTTACTATCATCATATGTATGACTGTTTTGCCTGCATGTATATAAGCCCTAGTAGTGCTCCTGTTCCCATAAAGTCAAAAGAGGGTGTCAGATTCCCTGAAACTGGAGTTACAAATAGTTGCAAACCACCATGTAGGTGTTGGGAACTGAACCAAGGTCTTCTGCAAAAACAGCAAGTATCCCAGTCCCACCCCTAGAAACCTTACCTGGTTACAGAGGTGACCAGTTCAGGCTCCGAATCCTCCACTACTAGGAGTCTTCATGTGGATCACCCTCATAAAATCCTGGGAGTGATTACTACACTAAGTTTCTACATCACCTTCCACAAATGCCTTCTAATTCCAGTTGTCTCCTTCTCCATCTCTTGTCCCTGATCCCTTTTGCTCCATTGCCACCCACCCCAGGTCTACTCATTAGGCAAAGAGGAAGCCCAAATTGGAGATCTCCATCAGGTCTCTCCCCTTGGAGCTCAATTGCCTTGCCCAGCCTTGGTATGAGGGTACATGGATCTGGGAGACAAGGGAAGTCGTGGTGGGGGAAACCGGGAGGAATCTAGAGAGGGGAAGCTGTGGTCAGGATATAGTAAAAACAATATATCAATAAAATAAACAATCAATCAATCAATCAATCAAACAAACAAACAAACTTATCTGCTTTGGGGACTATTTTCCTTATACTGGGTTGCCTCTTCAAACCTTGGTATGATGAGAGATTAACCAGTCTTCCTGCCCCTTAATGTGTCATATTTGGTTTGTATCAACCAGGAGGTTTGCCCTCTTCTGGAGAGAGGCAAAGGGAAAGTAGATGGGGTGTCAGAGGGAGTCAGGGAAGAGACTTGAAGGAGAAGAGGAAGGTGAATTTGCTGTCAGTATGTGTTAAAAAATAAAAATAAAATATTTTCTTTAAAAATAAATAAATGAATAAATAAATAAAAAGTAACAGGTGCTCTTAACAACTGAGCTATATCTCCAGTTTGAGTAAATGAAGTATTATTTTCAAAATAAGATAGAATAGAAAAGGAAATTGGCAAATAAAGAAACTAATATATCAAAAGGGGTTGTTCATAAAATGCAACCCTTAGATACTGTTGGTGAGAACGCAGGATTGCACAGCTATGTTGGAAAACACTACTAATGCAATCCATGCCACTTCCAGGGATAGGAGTATATGAACACCTGTGAGACTAGGAGATATTTCCTTCCCGTGTTCACTGCAGCTGTTTTGGCCCTAGTCAAGAGGGAACCAGCCTAAGTGTTGATAAATCAGTATATGAACAAAGAACAAAAGAGTACTTAGTAAAACTCACTGTGAGAAATCCACAAAGATGCCCCCACAATAGACTGCTGGCAACAGTCAAGAAATAGCCCGAACTGACCTACCCTGGTGATAGGATGGCCAAACACCCTAATTGTCGTGCTAGAAACCCCATCCAGTGACTGAGATAACTGCATGCAGATATCCAAGGTCAGGCTCCGGGTGGAGCTCCGGGAGTCCAATCGGAGAGAAGGAGGAGGGTTTATGTGAGCAAGAGTTGTTGGGACCAGGGATGGATGGAATACAGGGACGAGTGGCCAAACGAATGGAAACACACGAACTGTGAACTGATGGCTGAGGGGCCCCCAACTGGATCAGGCCCTCTGAATGGGTGAGACAGTTGATTGGCTTGATCTGTTTGGGAGGCATCCAGGCATTTGGACCAGGTCCTGTGCTCAGTGCATGAATTGGCTGTATTTGAAACCCGGGGCTTAGCAGGGTTGCTTGGCTCGGCCTGGGAGGAGGGGACTAGACCTGCCTGGACTGAGTCCACCAGGTTGATCTCAATCCTCGGGGGAGTCTTTGCCCTGGAGGAAAGGAAAT
>CABHPP010132222.1:30537-44048 GCA_902168425.1 Peromyscus attwateri
CACATTAAAAAAAAAAAAAACCTCACTGTGAGATGTGACTCCACCTTTAAAAAGATGAACACTGCTAATTTGCAGCAACAATAAATGAAACTGAAGATTATTAAGTTAAATAAACCAGGCACAGAAATAAGTATTTATAGATTCTAAAAGAAGTAAAGGGCTGAATGATGGGTACCAGTGTCTAGAATGAGAACATGGGAAAATGTTGATCTAATGATGCAAAATTTCAGTTAGACCAAAGGTCTAAGTTTAAGCTTTCTATTGTACAACATAGGGATAATAGTTAATAACTTGCAGTGAATTCTTCTAAATTTTAAAATTAGATTTAAAGTTATGAGAAAAGCAAAAAACGCCATGTAAAGCAACACATATTATAAAATATTAATTTAAAATAATTACAATTTATCTCAATAATTATATGAAATGTTAAATAGTAACATAAAAAGTTTGCATTCATCAAATGAAAGGCAAATAGTGTAATATTGTATAAAATATATACATACATACACAAATATATATAAACCTTAACAATGAGATTACCTCTCGGAATAAGGAAACTAATTACAGCAGTTACTTACACAAACTGCTTTCAATGGTTTCAATAATAATGCATATGTAAGACACAAAATTTATAAATAAGTTGCATGTATTGCAGATATGCATAAACTTACAGTTTTTAAAGGATGAATGTTCTAAGATACATCTTTAATTAGCAAATTATTGCACCTGAATGTCTAGCCTTGTTCATTCTACATTGCTTCATCTACTATTAAATATTCTCTCCATAACAGATATTAAGACTATAAATAATAAAATTATATTGTATTCAGAGTATGGATGATTCAACACAGCTGTAAACTGAAAAACAAAACTAAAAATGAAGAAAAGATAAGTTAAAACACTGTTTATAATAAACAATATTTTTGGCTTATTGATGTATTTAATAAATAATTATGACATTTACCTATTTTGAAAAATTGAAAATTTAATATCAGTAACTAGTGAAGAAAAACAAAAATGGGTTCATAACTTGGCATAACATGTTTTTCAAATAATCACTCTTCTCTCAACAAGAACTGTAATCTAGTGCTTTCTTCAACTGAATCTCATATAATGAAACTATTCATATCTTTAGCTAATCACAATATCATCTTGTATTGAAGTACATGAAATGGAAAATGTGTTAACATTGACCCAGGAAAAAGAAGGGATCCTGAAACAAGTACACAGGTATTAAAATCTGCCATGCAAATCGTATAACAAATAATTACATTAGAAAACCTCTTTTTTTTTCCCCAGAAATTCATCTAGAGATTGTTCTCACCGATTTCTCATGAATGTAGATGATCATAATTTCAAAATATTGATTAGCTGACTGCTTAAAAAATAATAAACTCCTGTTCTCTATGCCCTAATTAAAATAAATTAAAAAATAGTTACAATATTAGCTTAGTTCTCTCATATGTAATATGCAAAAAATCCATTAGATTAATTTTAATCTCAATGGAAAATTGATTCTGCTCCTCACTGGCTTTGTGTAAAGAAAAGCATACCTAAAGAATTCCCTGAGCATACTGCATAATATTTAGTAGAATTTATTAACTATTTGTAGCTTTGGAATTAGTACATATTCAGCAAGGAAACATTCTTAATCTTTTCATAGTTAATCTTTCACACCAAAGTTTTTCCATACAATTTTTCATCTCTGAATTTCTCAGAGTGTATATTAAAGGATTCAACATGGGGGTGATAATTGTATAAACTACAGTCAGGGATTTATCAATAGGAAAGTTGGAGACTGGTCTAACATACATGAAAATACAGGGAACAAAAAAGAGGACAACCACCATGATGTGGGAGCTGCAGGTGGACAGGGCTTTATGCCTCCCTTCTTCACTATGAGTCTTAAGAGAGTTTAGAATAAACCCATAGGAGACTAAGAGAAGGATAAAGACAGTCATACAAATTGCTCCACCATTGGCAACCACAGTGAGGCCAATTAAATAAGTGTCAGTACACGCTAACTCCAGCAATGGGTACATGTCACAGATAAAGTGATCAATGACATTGGGGCCACAAAAAGGAAGGTTGTAAACAAAGATAACTTGAACAAAAGAGTGGGCAAAGCCTCCAGCACAGGCTGCCACTAATAGGAGAATGCAAACCCGACGATTCATGATGGTCATGTAATGCAGGGGTTTACAGATGGCCACATAGCGATCATAGGCCATGAATACCAGGAGGAAGACCTCAGCACCACCAAATAAGTGCTCTACGAAGAGTTGGACCATGCAAGCTGAAACTGAAATTGTTCTTCTGTTGCAGATTAAGTCCATAATCAATTTGGGGGAGAAGGCAGTGGAATAAACAGCATCCATGAGTGACAAACAGGCAAGGAAGAAATACATTGGAGAGTCCAAGGAAGGGCTGGCAATCACTGTCCCCACAATGAGCAGGTTGCCCACCATTGTCACGATGTAGATGAGTAAAAACATGATGAACAATGCTTTTCTCCCAGCCGGATCCCGAGTGAGACCCAGCAGGACAAATTCTGTCACATTGTTGCTCTGCCCCATTTAGTCTTACAAGGGTAGATTCAGAGATAATAACTCAGGATAGCACCTGACATGAAATTGTGAACATGGCCAAGAAACATTTTATCATCGACAACATTCCTCAGTTTACAGTATCCTCAGTTTTTATATGTGAATCCCAAGTGATTTTTAATAAGCATCTAGCAAATTTCTTTTCCACCATGCACCGTTGATGTGTTGATAACACTATTTCTCTTTTGGTGATTTTGTTGAGTCCCCAGCAAATGGGTTTGTTGTCAAGATTTAAGTGGATCTTTGTATCTAAGACCAAACAAAAGTTCCACAGTTATTAATATACTTAGACTTCTTATTTAAAATAGTGTTTTTTCATAAATGTCAGCAATGACAAGAAAAGGGTGTTAATTTTAAGAAATCCATACACAGATTGAAAATAAATCTAGAATATGACTAACATAAAGTCTATTGTTGGAGTTGGGTGTTATTTTGTGGGGAATATCTTTATAATACTATCTATGTAGCTCCCAGGCAGCTCTGCTCCATCTCAAAGCTGTAATACTGTATCTAGACATTCTGTCATAAACATCTCAAATGACTTTGTTTTTTTTTAGATTTCATATGAAATTTCAAGAAACTTGACTTTGCATCAAAAAGTTATTATAGAATACTTAAATTGGAGGACATATAGTCTGATTCGTTTTAAAGATTTGATCACACCTTTAATCCCAGCACTCAGGAGGCAGAGTTAGGTGGAACTCTGTGAGTTAGAGGCCAGCCTGGGCTACAGAGTGAGTTCCAGGAAAGGCTCCAAAGCTACAAAGAGAAACTCTGTCTTTAAAAAAAAAACAAAAAAATGCCTACTATGATTTTTACTTAAAGAATTAACATTATTTTTGAAAACTCATTTAATAAATAATTTAATATAGTTTATAAAATATAATTGTAATTTAAAATAGTAATTTTAGGAATCTGGGTCATAGCAGGTAACAACTCTATGTGTATATCCCAACAACTTTGCATGGATCATTTTAAGTTTCAAAAATAAAAGTCCATGTCAAGTGTCTGGAACATAGTATACACTTATTTCCTTACATCCTAGCACATTTCATAATAAAATACATTTGTTAATGAACCCCAAATAATTATATTTCTTTCTTAAAAATCATATATAATACACATAAATGAGATGATGAGATATTTTCTATTGTTACACATGCACATATAGCATTTATTACTTGACCTTGTATAAATTAAGCAATCATCACATTCTAACACTGGATACAACATAAGATGTGCATTCCAGTTAACTTATTGTTGTGACACCTTAAGTTTCTTTTTTTATTCAGAAATTACCAAAGAGACTAATAAGCCATTGGCTCTGTTCAGTATAAGAATATTTTTGTATCCTTAGGCCTTTGTTTCAATAATTGATATCCTGAGTTTTACTTTGATTCAGAAATCATTCTTACCTGTAAAAAGAGTGACTGCAATATGCAATATATAATATATATATATATATATATGTGTACAATATATAAAGACTTTTATAGACAGATACAAAACAGCTTGATTAAAATTCAAATACTTACTCTATAAAGTAGCTGCATATTTGTGCCCTCTATGAAAATATTTTCATAAAGAAACAATGATGGTATGCTTGTACAAGTATGTAAAAATCAACCAAATTAAACAACTGATTTAAATATTCCTTATCATACTTATGTATCTTATCATGTGCAACTCATAGATTTGTTAACATTATATCAGGATTTTTCTGTTCACATCATAATTTTTATATTCTGAAGAGTAGTGAGCTACTTTCTCTTGCCAAGATCCAGGTCATTTTCTCTAGAGATTTTTCAGGGGAAGAAAGCAGCTGAAGAATGATTGATTTCCTAATCTGAATTTGTTCCAAGTGTTCTGACTGCAGTTAAAACAGCCCAAAGAAGGAAGAAGTCACACACGCTTTACCCAACAACACCCTAGCAAAATTCAGTCTTACTGTGATGACCAGGTACTCTCTGCCCAAGAATCTCCTAGGCATGAAGACTAAGAGCTTGCAACTTCAGTGTGTTCTAGTCTATATTCTGATTCTTGGAAGACAGTCCAGACTTTAGTAGAAGCAAAATAGCTCATCAGAGTCTCAAACCGATAGAAAGCTATATGATTAGTAGCTGCTGGGAGATTGAGAGTTGTTTTTTAAGGATGTGTCCCCAGTAGGTATAACTAGCTCCAGTGGATGGCCGCACACCCAAGAGCATATAGGCAGCCTTAATTGCACTCAGTGGGTTGGAAAATAAATGAATGAGGACACATTTTTGTGTGGATATGGAATGACAGTGGATCTGGGAAGGGAATAAGAGAAGAGGGTAACTATGATCAAAATACTAAGAACAAAATTCTCAAAGATTCAACAAAAATATTTTAAAAAGAAAATTGTATTAAATATTAACATATATAATGTTGAAAGAAAACGCCTAAGAATGAAATAATACATTTTCTTGAAGTTAACCATCCTCAATGGCTCTTAAGGTCTTCCTGACTCTTCTTCAAGGTAGCTCTCTGAGCCCTGAGAGGAAGGGATTGATAAGGAAGGATACCCCATATGGACTGACTGTTCCAAAATCTCTCATGCTCACATTGATCTCTGCATTAGTTCCCATCTTCGGTAGGAGAAGAAAGTTTCTCTGATGATGGCTGAGCAAGGCACTGATCTATGAATATAGCAGAATGACTTTAGCAGTCCTTTTATTGCTATGTTCCATTAGTAAAACAATACTATTTGGTTTTCTCCCAAAACAACAGGACGGATGCACATATGAACTCAAAGGGTCTGTGGCAGCACACACAGAGCCTACACATGTTCAAGCCAAATGAGGTCCGTGCACGGAGGGGGGCATCGAAACTCAAACTCCTATTCCTTTAATCCAGAAGCTATCTGCAACTGACCCCCACTTGCAAGGGAAAATTTCATTTCTCCAGTGGGGTCTTACTGTGTCTAGTAACCACATTTCAGGGCAGGCTCTGTGTCTATAAGTAGGTGACCAACACAAAATGGTGGTGATTTTGTAGACTCTTGGCTTTGTTTGCATTTTTTTGTTCTACTGGTCTTTTGTCTGAATGCTTTCTGATCTTGTGTTTTTGTGGTGTGTGTGTGTGTGTGTGTGTGTGTGTGTGTGTGTGTGTGTGTGTTTCTTGTAGTTTTTTTCCTTTTTTTAAAAAAAAAATCTAGCTTGTTTCTCTTATAAAAAGAAAGAAATGGTATGGAAGTAGGTGCATGGGGAGGAAGAAAGGATCTGGGAAAAGTTAGGGGATGAGAAACAGTGATCAGAATATATTGTACGGAAAAAAATCAATAAAGAAGAAACACACTCAAAAGAAACGACACATTTTCAACAACATATAGAGAAAATACATCAAAATAGAAGCCAAAAATATTCTGAGGTTTACAATGATGAAAACAAAATGGGTGATAGCTTATGAGCCAACCAATGACCTTTAATCCTGGATTAAAAAAAGTACAAATATTAAAGACATTGTGCAGCAGGTATTGATTTAAGAAGTTACGACTTAGCATAATATTCTCATAGTCCACATCATCTCAAATGATGTCAAGATATTCTATATAGAAGGATGAAGCCCAGTGGTTGTGGCACATGCCTTTAATCCCAGCACTCTGGATTCAGAGACAGGTGGGTCTCTAAGTTTGAAGCCTGCATGGTCTATGGAGCAAGTTCTAGTCTAGAACAGCCAGGGCTACACAGAAAAACAATGAAATCCTGTCTCAAAATTAAAGGCAGAAGTCAATGGAGGAGGAGGAAGGTAGAGGAGAAGAAGAACAAATGAATGAATGAGTGAATGAATACATTCTTGAGATCTAAAATGTGTAATGCCATAATGATAAGAACAGAGGTTTGAGAACAGAGGAGAGAAAGCAGTCAGGCAGTTTTTAGACTAAACTTTAAAATTTAGTGATTCTTCCTCTTGTGCTTATCAATTCTGTCTTTGGCCAGAAGCCATAACTGTCCTTTCATCCAAAGGCAGTTTGGTTTTAGCCAGAAGTGCCAGAAAAGTCTAGAGGCACTAATTAGTGCTATCCTTTTACACAGCAATGTATATAGTTGCCCTTAAAAAAACATATGTAAATATTCCTGAGATCCCAGTCCAGACTCCTGGATGGAGAGGCATATAAACACAGTTGGGACATCAGGACTGATCAGTTCATCCCACACTGCAAACAAATCAAGCCTTATTAACCTCTCAACAATGACCCGGAGTAACAACCTTTTCATGGGACCCGCTGTTCCTTTACAGTGGCTTACTTGCTTCCTTTCTCTGAAGCACTCATTTAGAACCTGCAATAACCTCCTTGTTAAAGCTCACCTTCCTGTTGTCTTTGAAGGTATTCTTTGAAATCACAGAAGCCTTTGGCCTGGAGTAGCTTTGGTTGCCTTTCAGTGTTGGGACCACAGACCTCCAAGTAATACTCACCTGAGGTGGGAAACTCCCATTACTCTAAAGGAGTCAAACCCCCATTTCCCCCCACATCACCACAGTGCATTGTCTATGAAATAGAGATGAGTGCAGTGACCAATATTCTATTTCTTTCTACTTTTAGTTTCCTGTCTTTATTTTCTGTGGTGATATTTTATTTGTGCTGAAATGCGGTAATATTTTATTTGTGCTTTAATAAATAAAGCTTGCCTGCAGATCAGAGGAAAAGGCCAGCCTTTATAAGTAAACAAAGAAGTCAGGCAATGGTAGCACACGCCTTTAATCCTATCACTTTGCAGGCTGGGATCTGTCTGGATCTCTGTGAGTTCAAGGCCACACTGGAAATAGAGCCAGGTGTGGTGGCATACACCTTAAATTCCAAGACTAGTTAACCATGGAGGTCTGGAGGTCTGCACAGACAGACAGGAAGGGACAGAACTGGGCAGGAAGAGGAAGAGGAAGTGATGCAGCTGGTCAGAGAGAGGAAGTCAGATGGCAGAACAGCAAGGCATATAGGCATGGGTAGACAGGAAGTAACTTGCATTTGGAAGCTGCAAAGTTGGTGAGGTAAGGTTAGCTGTGGCTTTCCCTATTTCCCTGATCTCTCAGGTTTTCACCCCTATATCTGGTCCAGTGGGTTTTTTTGTTTGTTTGTTTGTTTGTTTTGTTTTTTGTTTTTTTAAGACCATTTAGAAATTCGTCTACAATTTTCCATATTCTTGCCCTCAAAATTCAGATCTACAGCACCTATGAAATCCAGGCCAGCAAACCAGGCTCTACTGTTCCCTGCTTTTACTTTTCTTCCTTATGCTCCCCTTTCACTGAGAAACTGATGATTTCTCTAGAAGGCTGAATTAAACCTCTCCTGTATTTCAATACAATGTGCATAGTTTCTCCTTGATCTATGGGATATGAGATGAATTTGTGCTTGGACACAGCTCTTATACAGAGGGGCTTTCATTGGAGGGATGAAGGACATAATTAGAAAAGTCAGAAGAAGAGAAATGATGGGTAATGTGGGTATGAATATGAGCAAATACAATGATATATATGTTTGAAAATATCACAGTGACATCCATAGCTTTATACTTTGTCTATAATATTAATGAAAAATTAAGATCACCAAATATACAATAATTTTGACAATATTACATTCTCACGAAATATTAATAATTGTATTAGAAGCAAAAGTTTATATGTTTTAAAACTTTTCCCATCAAGAGAATATTGAAAATCTAAACTTCTATAAACTAAACATAAGAGCATGCAAGCTCATAAAAGAAACACTATAGCAACTAAATTCACATATTGACACTCATGCAGTGATAGTGGGTGACTTCAATATCACACTCTCGCCAATAGACAGGTCATCCAGACGAAAGCTGAACGGAGATATGTTGGAGCTAAATGAAGTCATAAACAGATACTTATAGAATATATCTCCCCCCCAAAATATATACCTTCTTCTCAACACCTCATGGAACTTTCTATGTAATTGACCATATACTGGGATAGAAAGCAAGTCTCAACAAATAAAAGAAAATTGAAATAACGCCCTGTATCCTATCTGGCCACCACAGATTAAATCTGGATATCAACAATAGAAATAACAGAAAGCTTATAAGCTCATGAAAACTGAACAATTCACTACTGAATAAAATGAGTCAAGAAAGTAATTAAGAAATTAAAATCTTAACCATCCCATTCCCTGAACAGGGATGAAGTGGAAAATCAGTAAAATAGATACCATGATAGAGGAAGACATCATGGGGATAGAGAGAAAGCAAGTGCTAGGGAAGTTCCCAGGAATCCCCAGTGATCACCCCAACTTGGACTATTAGAAATAGTAGAGAGGGTGCCTGAGCTGAACTAACTTGCCCCAGAGATCAGATTGGTGAATACCCTAACTGTCATCACAGAACTTTTCTCTAGCAACTGATGGAAGCAGGTGCAGAGATCCACAGCTAGGCACCAGGCAGAGCTCCAGGAGTCCAGTTGATGAGAGAAAAGAGGAATTCTATGAGCAAGTGCATCAAGATCATAATAGGGAACTTTCAGAGACAACCAAACCAAACTAGTAGGAATTCATGGAAGTTGGATCAATGACTGTGGAGCCTGCATGGGACTGGACTGGGCCCTCTGTATGTCAAGACCATTGTGTAGCTTGATCTGCTTGGGGGCCCCCTGGCTGTGGGATTAGAATCCATCCCTCGTACATGAGCTGGCATTTTGGAACCCACTACCTATGATGGGACACCTCATGCAGCCTTGAGCCAGAGGGAGGGACTTGGACTTGCCTCTACTGGATGTGCCTCCTCATGGGAGGCCTTGCCTTCTTGTTGGGGGGAGTGGGGAGTGTAGACAAATTTCTAAATGGTCTTATTAAATAAAAAACAGGGAGCCAAATATAGGGGTGAAAGCCTTAGATCAGGTAAATAGGAGAAGCCACCAGTCAACATTACCTCACCAACTCTGCAGCTTCCAAATGTGCACAACTTCCTGTCTACCCAGGCTTTATATGCCTTGCTGTTCTGCCCTCTCATTGGCTCTCTTAGCCCAGCTACCTCACTTCCTCTTCCTACACAGCTTTGTCACTTTCTGTCTGTCTGTACAGACCTCCAGGTCTCTATGGATGGTACTGGGATTAAAGGCATGTGTCACCAGGTTTAGCTCCCTAGTGTGGCCTTGAACACACAGAGATCTTGTCTCCTACAGGATTAAGGGCATGTGCTGCCTGACTTCTTGTTTACGTAAAATGGCTGGCATTTTCCCCCTGATCTCCAGGCAAGCTTTATTTATTAACATACAAATAAAATATCACCACATTTCAGTACAAATAAAATATCACCATGGGGGTAGGGGGGTGGGAGGAGGAGGCTGGGGGGGTGTGGGAAGAGGGAAGGGGGGATCTTTGATTGGTGTACAAAATGAATGGAGAAATTTTCTTAATAAAGAGAAAGAAATTAAAATCTTTTTTGAATCCAGTGAAAATGTAAACACAGCATACCTAAAGTTATGGGGCAAATGAAGGTTGTTCTAAGAGACAAATTCATAGCACCACATGCCTACATTAAAAAACTGGAAAGATCTCATATTGGTAACTTAACAGCACACCTGAAAGCTCTAGACCAAAAAAGAAGAAATAATGCCCCAAAGAGTAGATAGCAAGAAATAAACTCAGGATTAAATTCAATAAAATAGAAAAGAAATATAAATAATAAATGAAACAAAAAATTGATTGTTTGAGAAAATAAATAAGATTGACAAACACAAAACTAAATTAATTGAAGAAGAAGCGGAAGAAGATTCAAATTAGCAAAATTAGAGATGAAAAATTGGACAAAACAACAAATACCAAGAATAAATATAGAATCATATGGATATATTTTAAGACTCTACACGCCAAAAAATTGAAAAATCTAAAAGAAATAGATAATTTTTTGTATATACCACCTACCAAACATAAACCAAGATCAGAGAAGCTGTTGGACAGTGGTGACTCATGCCTTTAATCCCAGCACTCTGGAGGCAAAGGAGGGAAGAACCTGAGTTCAAGGCCAGCCTGGTCTATAGAACAAGTTCCAAGACAGAGAGGGCTACACAAAGAAACCCTGTCTCGAAATAGAAGGAGAAGGAAGAGTAGGAGGAAGAGGGAGGAGGGAGGGGGAGGAAGAGGGGGATGAGGGGGAGGAAGAGGAAGAGGAAGAATGAGGAGGAGGAGGAGGAGGAGGAGGAGGAGGAAGAGGAGGAGGAGGAGGAAGGGGATACGTTCTTCAGATCTCAAGTGTTCAACACCATAAGGATGAAAACAGGAGAAAGAAAGCAGTCAGGCAGTTTTTAAACAGAACTTTAAAATTTAGTCATTCTGCCTCTAGTCCTTAACAGTCTCATTCTTGGTCAGAAGCCATAAATGTCCTTTCATCTAAAGGCAGTTTGGCCCTAGCCTGAAGTGCCAGAAAAGTCGAGAGGCATTAATTAGTGTTCCCCTTTTGCACAGCAATGTATCTAGTTGCCCGTGAAAGTGTATGCGTGTGAATGTTCCTTAAACCCCAATCCAGACTCCTGGATGGAGAGACACATGAACACTTCATAGTTTAACAACTAAGCTGTCATTTGTACTTGCTAGGAGAGGGAAAATCAGTGTCCTCCTATGGAGTGACACTGGGTATATGAACCATTCTAAGGAAGACCTCTTGTTTAGGAGTAGTTTATTCACATAATGAACTCTAGAGTTTTGTAAATGTGCTTTTATTTGTCTATAATTTGGTGTTTGTTTATTTTGGGATGTGGTTGGTTGGTTGGTTGGTTGGTTGGTTGGTTGGTTGGTTGGTTTAGGGGGATTTTGTGGTTGTACTGGATTTTTGTTTGTATTCCAGAAACAACTTAAGGTTGAGTGGGTAGGGAGGGAGAGAGGATCAGAAAGCACTTGGGGGAGGAGAAGAACATGTTCAAAATATATCTAAACTTAAAAATTGTTTTAAATAATAATGTCCTGGAAAGACAAGGGATGCAAGGAACATACCTCAACATAATAAAGGTGATCTACAGCAAGCCCAGAACGAACATCAACCTACATGGGGATAGAAACAAAGTATTTACACTAAAATTTAAAACAAGACAAGTCTAGTCTCTTCATACCTATTCACATTGGTACTGGAAGTGTCATCTAGAGTAATAGGACAACTGGAGGAGATCAAAGAGATACCAATAGGAAGGGAAGCAGTCAAAATACTGTGCACATAAGGAACCCTAAAATTTCTACCAAGAACCTCCTACAGCTGATAAATACTTTTAGCAAACTCTATACAAAATTAATACACAAAAATCAGAAGCCCTCCTGTATACAAATGACAAGTAGACTGAGAAAGAAATCATGGAAACAACACCTTTCACGATAACCTCATAAAACATAACATATCTTGAGTTAACTCTAACCAAGCAAGTGAAGGACTTGTATATTAAAACTTTAAGACACTGAAGGAAGAATTTGAAGATGATACCAGAAATGGATATTCCATGCTCATGGATCACTTGGATTGATTTCATAAAAAATGCCATCCTATCAAAAGTAATTTACAGATTAAAAGCAATCACTATCAAATATCCTTCACAATTATTTATAGAAATTAAATGGAAAGTTTTCAGCTTCATATGAAAACACACACTCATGCACCATTCAAACATACAAACAAAAACACAGAATACCTAAAATAACCCTGAATAAAGATTTGCTGAAGTTATCACCATTACCAACCTCAAATTGTACTACAAAGCTATAGTAACAGAAACAGCATGGAACTGGCAAAAAGTATGCATGTTGATCAATAGAATTGAAGATTTAGACATAAATCCACACACATATAAACACTTGGGTTTTTTTTTTTATAAAGAAACTAGAAATACACACTGGAAACAGGACAGCATCTTCAACAACGGTGCTGGTCAAACTGGACCACTACAAGTAGAAGAGTCAAAAATCAAGAATCCGATTTGACCTACCCTGGTGATAAGATGGCCAAACACCCTAATTGTCGTGCTAGAAACCCCATCCAGTAACAGAGGGAACTAGATGCAGATATCCACGGTCAGGCCCTGGGTGGAGCTCCGGGAGTCCAATAGGCAAGAAGGAGGAGGGTTTATGTGATCAAGAGTTGTTGGGACCAGGGATGGATGGAATACAGGGACAAATGGCCAAACGAATAGAAACACATGAACTGTGAACCAATGGCTGAGGGGCCCCCAACTGGATCAGGCCCTTTGAATGGGTGAGACAGTTGATTGGCTTGATCTGTTTAAGAGGCATCCAGGCATTTGGACCGGGCCCTGTGCTCAGTGCATGAATTGGCTGTATTTGAAACCCGGGGCTTAGCAGGGTTGCTTGGCTCGGCCTGGGAGGAGGGGACTAGACCTGCCTGGGCTGAGTCCACCAGGTTGATCTCAATCCTCGGGGGAGTCTTTGCCCTTGAGGAGATGGAAATGGGGGGCGGGCCGGGGGGAGGGGGGCGGGACGGGAGGAGGGAGAAAGGGGGAATTTATGGCTGATATGTAAAGTTGAATTATATTGTAAAATAAAATAAAATAAATTCAAAAAAAAAAATCAAGAATCCAGATCCATACTTAACAACCTGCACACAACTGACCTCCAAATGGATCAGAAACCTCAACATTAAACCAGATGCCTTAAACCTAATAGAAGAGAAAGTGAGGAATACAATAGGGCTTATTAGCACAGGAAAAGACTTTCTGAACAGATCACTGTTAGCACAGTTGGGAAGAAAACATTTAATAAATGAGACCTCATGAAATTCAAAAATTTCTGCACAAACAAAAGGACACTATCATTTGGGCAAAGCAGTGGGTACAGAATGGGAAATAGCTTTACCAACTACACATCCAACAGAGAACTAATATCTAAAATATTCAAAGAACTCAAAAGAACTGGACATCAAGAACAAATGGCCCAAT
>CABHPP010132223.1:11216-26968 GCA_902168425.1 Peromyscus attwateri
GATCCTCCTGCCTCTGCCTCCCAAGTGCTGGGATTAAAGATGTGCACTACTACCGCCTGACAGAAGATAATTTTTAGGGCTGGAGAGATGGCTCAGTGGTTAAGAGCACTGTCTGTTCTTCCAGAGGTCCTGAGTTCAATTCCCAGCAACCACATGGTGGCTCACAACCATCTGTAATGAGATCTGGTGCCCTCTTCTGGCCTGCAGTCATAAATGCTGTATACATAATAAATAAATCTTTAAAAAAAAAAAAGAATTCTCTTTAAAAAAAAAAGAAGATAATTTTTAAATTTTTAAAAATTTATTTTATTTATTTGTATGAGTGTGCTAGAATGTTTTTCTGTGAACCACATGTCCAAGCAGTCTTAAAGAGAGCATTGAATCTCTTGGGACTGGAGTTAAAGGATGGTTGTGAGCTGCCATGTGGGTTCTGGAAATCAAACCTGGGTCCTCTGGAAGAGCAGTCAGTGCTCTTAATGGCTGAGCTATCTTTGCAGCCTCTGGAAGGCCATTAAAAAAAAAAAAGTTTTTGCCAGATGGTGGTGTCCAAGGCCTTTAATCCCATACTTGGGAGGCAGAGGCTGGTGGATCTCTATGAGTTTGAGGCTAGCCTGGTCTATAGAGCAAGTTCCAGGACAACCAGGAACACGAAGAGAAACTCTGTCTCAGAACCCCCCCACCACCACCACACACACACACACACACACACAGAGAAAGAGAGAGAGAGAGAGAAAGAACCATTAAAGCCTATAGATCCATGGAAGTGGTGGTGTCTCCTGCATCCCTCCCCACAACAGAATGCTGACTGCTCAGTTTAGTTCAGGTAGTCATGTCTGTGTATTTATTTTTGAGACAGGCTCTTTTGCAGCCCAGCTGACCTTGAACTTCCAGGATCACAGGTGTACCTAGTTTTATATTGGAATGTTTTACATTTATTCAGTTAGTTCTTGTGTGTGTGTGCACGCGTGTGCGTGTGCAGGTACACATGTGTGTGAGGCGTGGTTGTGGAGATCAGAGGACCGCTAGCCTTCCAGCACATGGATTCTAGGGCCCTCAGGTTTGGTAACAAGTGACTTTCTTTGCTGAACCATCTGTCTAGTCTGGTTTGTTTTGATGTTGGCTTTTCCTGAGCTAGAGAATTACATCCATGCACTCTGTTTTATTCTTAGCTATTTGCTCACATCACTGGCCCCTATACATCACCTGACAGATACACAGATTCATGATGTATATGCAGAACACAGACGGTTAAAAATTTAAGATATACACTTTATTAAAGATTTATTTACTTTTAATTTTATGTATACGGGTGTTTTGCCTGCAAGTATGTCTGTGTACCCCATGTATGCAATGCCTCCAGAGGCCTGAACGGAACGTTGGCTCTTCCGGGACTGGAGTTACGGCGGACAGTTGTGAGCTGCCGTTTGGGTGCTGGGAGTGGACATGGGGCACAGGTCCTCTGCAAGAGCAGCCGGCGCTCTGCAGCCGGTGCTCTGCATCATTGAGCATCTCTCCAGCCCCACACTTTTTGTTTGTTTAGTTTAGTTTAGTTTGTTGAGACAGGGTCTCTCTATTTAGTCCTGGCTGTCCTGGAACTGGCTATATAGACCAGGCTGGCCTTGAACTCAGGAAGACCCACTTGTCTCTGCCTCCTGAGTGCTGGGATTAAAGACACTAGTCACCATACCTGGCCTCCACACTTTTTTTTTAGGGAGATCAAGATGGATCAAACCTCTCATTCTAGAGCTTTAAAGGCTACAGCAAGAGTATGGAAAGTTCATGGCCAACCTAGACTGCCTCAAAAAAAAAAAAAAAAAAAAGTCTGGAGTGTGGCTCCTCAGTAAAGCCCCTGCATAGACTTCTCCAGTGAGGGGTTGGGGGTGTTGCTCATTTGTTGAGTCCTGATCTAAAGCGAGGTGCTGGTTTCCTCCAACCCCTGTATCGTACCCACACCTAGAAAATCCATTCTCACCCCCCTCTAGCTGTCTGTCCAGATTCTTCAAGGTGTAGGTTTCCGCTGCTGTTTTTCTCCTTCCTACCCTGACGTGTTGGATATGGTTGAACCCACCACCAGGGATCCCTTTTCCTCATTAAATTGCTCCCTGGGAGAGAGCCTGTCTCTTTGTTTGCAGCCCAGGCTCTCAGTAGATGGTCTGTAATTGCTTACTGGCTGGCTGAGTGTGTTCCCTGGGACCCCACGCCCAGGTCTTCTGTGAGTACTTTAAGGAGCTGGAGGAGGAGAGCATCCGAGATAACTTTGTCATTGTGTACGAGCTGCTGGATGAGCTCATGGACTTCGGCTTTCCACAGACCACGGACAGCAAGATCCTGCAGGAGTGAGTGTGGGAAAGGCGCCTGTGACCGGGAGGTTGGTCCCTCTGAGGTGTCCGTGGTTCAGGTGCAGACCCTCAGTGCTCTTCCCAATAGGTACATCACACAACAGGGCAACAAGTTGGAGACAGGCAAGTCTCGAGTACCACCTACGGTCACCAATGCTGTTTCATGGCGCTCCGAGGGGATCAAGTACAAAAAGAATGAGGTCTTCATTGACGTCATAGAGTCTGTTAACCTTCTGGTGAGTTTCTGTGCCTCATGTCCTGGGGGCAGGAGAGGTAACTATACCTGTTGACACCCCATATTGGGATACCCCCTTTGCAGGTCAATGCTAATGGCAGTGTCTTGCTCAGCGAGATTGTGGGCACCATCAAGCTGAAGGTGTTTTTGTCTGGGATGCCAGAGCTGCGGCTGGGCCTCAATGACCGAGTGCTCTTTGAGCTCACTGGCCGTAAGATTGGGGGGGAACCCTTTCCTGGGGATGGGCTAGGAAATAACCAGAGGCCTCCTAGACTGCAGCCAATTCTGAGATAAGTGTTCACATGCCCTCTGATAATTGAGCCTTGCATCTCAGCAGCAAAGTTCACCTAGGAAATGCTTCCTTTGTTGATGAGAGCTGGCTGCAGACCAAGCCCGTTTCTGGCCTTGACATTCTAATGTTAGGAGGAGACGGGTTAATAATATGTAAACATCTCACAAAGTCAGGCACAGTAATCCAAGCTGTAATGTCAGCACTTTGGAGGCCGAGGCAGGGGAGTTAGCAGTTCAATGTCATCTCCTTAAGTTAGTGGGATCCTTGTGAGACGTGGGCAGAGACAAATGATTGGTTCACTAGAAATTCCAAGGGGGCCAGCCTAGCCTAATCAGCAAGTTCCATGCCAAAAGAGAAATGCTGTCTCAGGAAAAAACAAAAACAAAAAAACAAGGTGGATGCCACCTGAGGAGGGGCGCCTGGTATTGCCCTCTGGCGTCCGTGTGTACATGTGCACATACATACAAATGTGTGTGTACACACACACACACACACACACACACACACACACACAGAGAGCGTAAAATAAAATCAACCAAACAAACAAAAACCAAGTCGAGCAGAGCATAGTGTTACATAAGGGTGACCCCAGACCTTGGGGGGTAGAAGCAGAAGTTGGAGGTAATTCTCAGCAATTACGAAGTTTGAGGCCACACTCTGGGCTACATAAGACCCCGTCTCAAAAGATCACACCAGCACAAAGAAAACAACAGCAGGAAAGATACAAACAAGAAAAGAAACCGAAGAGACGTCTCAGCCAGTACAGTCCTGCACACCAACATGAAGATCCCAGTTCAGACCCCAGGAGACATATAAAAAGCAGGCGTAGGGGGCTGGAGAGCTGGCTCAGCAGTTGAGAGCCCTGGCTGCTCTTCCAGAGGACCCGGGTTCAATTCCCAGCACCCACATGGCAGCTAACAACTGTCTGCAACTCCAAGATCTGACACCCTCACACAGACATACATGTAGGCAAAACAACAATGCACATAAAATTAAAAATAAATAAATAAGTAAGTAAATAAATAAATAGCAGGCATAGAGGCCAGGTGGTGGTGGTGCATGCCTTTAATCCCAGCACTCTGGAGGTAGAGGCAGGCAGGTCTCTGTAAGTTCCAGAGCAGCCTGGTCTACAGAGTGAGTTCCAGGACAGCCAAGGTTACATGGTGAAACCCTGTCCCCTCAAACAAATAAAATACAAAGGGTGAGCATGGTGGTGTTTATCTGTTCTGTGACACTGGAGAAGTAAGGCAGGAGATCGCTGGAGTGCTCTGGCCAGCCCTGCTTGCCAGTTGGTGAGCTCCAGGTTAAATGAGACACCTTGTGTCAAAAGATAAGGCAGAGGGCCAGAGAGAAGGCTCAGAAGGGAAATCTCTTGGCTACAAACGTAGTGACCTGAAAGAGATCCCTGAATCCACATAGAGAAATATGGAAGTGCTGGTGTGCATCTAAATCTCAGCATTCCTTTTAAAGATTTTATTTATTTAGTGTTTGTTTGTTTATTGTGTGTGGGTATGCAGTGCCCACAGAGGCCAGAAGAGGGTGTCAGATTCTCTGGGACCTGAGTTAGCTACATACAGATGGTTGTCAGCCCCTATGAAGGTGCTGGGAATTGAACCTAGGTCCTCTACAAGAGCAGCCAGTGCTCTTAACCACTGAGCCATCTTTCCAGCCCCATGAAGTCTAAGGGCTCCTATGCTCAGTGGAGGCAGAGACAGGAGAATCTTCCAGAAGCTCATAGGCTAGTTAGATTGGATGGCATCGCAGAACAGAAACAAGTGATCCTTGACAAGGCGGAGGGAAGAAGCATGGCAGCCATGCATCTGTGCTTGTACACATCAGACACACCCACAGCAGTATGTTAAACATAACGAGGCAAAGTGACTGAAGACACTTGCCAGCAAACCTGACCATCTGTTCAATCCCCAGGACCCACATGGTGGAATGAGAGAGCTGACTTCTACAAGTTGTCTTCTGACCTCCATTTGCACTGGGGCAAGCATGCCCCACCTCCCAAGTAAATAAATACATGTAATAATAATTTAGGGAAGAAGTTAGGGAGTGATGGATCTTTGGTTTTTAATGCACACATGTACACATGAATCCATATAGTACGTGCATACACACGATATTCTCGCAGTACATACATGCACACAAAGGGAAAATTAGGGCCTGGAGAGACAACCCAGTGACTTGGGGCATTTCTTGCTCCTGCAGAGGACCTGAGTTCAGTTCCCAGCACCTACAATAGGTGGCTTACAACTATTCACAACCCGACACCCCCCCACCCCCCCCCCCCCCCCACCCCCCACCCCCCCCCTCCAGGAGCTCTGACACCATGTTTTGGCCTCCATGAGCACCAGCACATGCAGATCTCTGTGATTTGGAAGGCAGCCTGGTCTACATATGGAATTTCAGGACAGCCAAGGCTATGTTAGACCCTGTCTCAAAAAAACAGAATTTAAGAAAAAAAATCCTATTAAATTTTTTAGAAAAATAAACTCCAAATAAAATGAAATGAAAAGAGAAAACAGAAGCTCAGGGGTGGGAGGCAGGCCCGGCTTCTAATTCAGCACCACCACTCAGCCCAGGCCCTGGAGATGGTTTGGTGGGGCGGAGCTCACTGCTCAGCCCAGGGTCACTCTGCTTGCTCCACTCCGAGTTTCAGGCAGCAAGAACAAGTCTGTGGAACTGGAAGATGTGAAATTCCACCAGTGTGTGAGGCTTTCGCGCTTTGACAACGACCGCACCATCTCCTTCATCCCCCCGGATGGGGACTTTGAACTCATGTCCTACCGCCTCAGCACCCAGGTGAGCCGGCGTCCAGCCCAACACAAAGAGGTGGTGGGCAGTGGACCGAGGGCTGACGTCAGGATCTGTGGTAACTGCCTTGTCTGCCTGCAGGTCAAACCCCTGATCTGGATCGAGTCAGTCATTGAGAAATTCTCCCACAGCCGAGTGGAGATCATGGTCAAGGTGAGCTCTTGGGGAAGGCTTTCTCGACTCAGGTTCCATGGTACCTTCTGGCCAGAGAGGCTCCTGGTTGGGCATGCGGGGTTTCTGTTTGTTTTTAATTCTTTTTTCCATAATTTTGTGTGTATGGGTGTTTTGCCTGCATGTATGTCTGATGTGCAAGACTTGCCTGCCTGGTGCCCACAGAGACTAGAAGAGGGCACTGATGTTTGTGAGTCCATGTGGGTGCTGAGAGTCAAGCTGGAATCCTCTGGAGGAGCAGCCAAGCCACTGAGCCATTTCTCCAGATCTATTTTTTTTTTTTTTTTTTTTTTGAAGGAAGATTTCACTGTGTAACCCTGGATGAACTCTCTGTGTAGGCAAGGATGGCCTCAAACTCGGAGATCTGCTTGCCTCTGCCTCCTAAGGGCTGAGTCTAGAGATGAATGCATCTTCTCAGCCTTTATTTATTTGTTTTTATTTTATGTGAATAGATGTCTTAGTTAGGGTTTTTTTTGGGTTTTGTTGTTGTTGTTGTTGTTGTTCTTGTTTTTTCGAGACAGGGTTTCTCTGTTTAATAGCCCTGGCTGGCCTGGAATTCACAGAGATCTGCCTGCCTCTGCATCCCAAGTCCTGGGATTAAAGGTGTGTGCCACCACTGCTCGGCCTTTAGTTAGGGTTTCTTTTGCTGTGAAGAGACACCATGACCATGGCAACTCTTATAAAGGAAATCATTTAAATGAGGCTGGCTTATAGTTCAGAGGCTCAGTCCATTATCATCATGGTGGGACATGTCATGGTGCAGGCAGATGTGGTGCTGGGGTTGAGAATCCTACATCTTGGTCCACAGGCAACAGTAAGTAAACTGAGACACTGGGTGTGGCTTGAGCATATATGAGACCTCAAAGCCCACCTCCACAGTGACACACTTCCTCCAACAAGGCCACACCTCCTAATAGTGCCAATAGCTTATGGGGCCAGTTACATTCAAACTACCACAGATGTTTATCTGCATCCATGTGCGTGCACCTTGTGTGCTTAGTACCCTTGCATGACAGAAAAGGTTGTTCTATATCATGGAACTGGAGTTATAGATGGTTGTGAATCATCCTGTGGTTGCTAGGAACCAACACTGGATCCTCTGCAATAGTAACAAATTCTCTTAACCACTGAGACATTTCTCCAGCCTCATGTTTTTGTTTTTATTTTATTTTTTTGGTTTTTTTGAGACATGGTCTCTCTAGGTAGCCCTGGCTGTCCTGCAGCTTGCCAAATAGACCAGCTTGGCTTCAGCAGAGGCCAACTCATAGAGATCTGCCTGTCTCTGCCTCTTGAGTGCGCTGCTGCTGCTGCTGCTGCTGCTGCTGCCGCCGCCACCACCACCCAACTTATGACATTTTCATAGTTTACATGATGTGGTAGTTTGAATGTAATTGGCCCTCATAAGTTCATAGGGGAGTGGCATTAGGAGGTGTGGCTTTGTTGGAGGAGGTGTGTCACTGTGAGGGTGGGCTTTGAGGTCTCATATATGCTCAAGTCATGCCCACTGTCAGTTTACTTACTGTTACCTGTGGACCAAGATGTAGGACTCTTAGCTCCAGAACCATATCTGCCTGCACAATGCCATGTCCTACCATGATGATAGTGGACTAAACCTCTGAACTGTAAACCACCCCAATTAAATGTTTCCATTCATAAGTGTTGCTGTGGTCATGGTGTCTCTTCACAGCTATAGAAACTCTAACCAAGACACATGATGTATCATATCTACCTCCCCACCCTCTAGTCCCCTCCCAATCTGCTGACCTCTCCCTTCCCAACCATTCCCATTTCTACTTTCTATTTTTTTTTTTTTTTTTTTTTTGTGACTCAGTGAGTTTCGTGGGGGTTATTTACAGGGCTGTGGGCTTTTTACTAGTGGTCACACCTCTGAAGAAGGTCTCTCTCCCCTCAGCAACTGTTAACTGCCTATCAATCCTCTGAGAGGGGCAGGGCCTGGTGAATTCTCCCTGCTGGAACTGTTAACTGCACACGAATCTTCAAGGGGGGTTGTCAGCCCCATTTCTAGCTCAGGATGACCTGGAAGTACCGTTCTTCCTGCTTCCACTTCCCCAGGGCTGCCATTATAGTTGTTTGCCGTTACACATGGATCCTTCTTTGTTTACTTGTTTGTTTGTTTTGGTTTTGCTTTGTTGTGGTTTGATTTTTTTGTTTGTTTTGTTTTTTTGTTTTGTTTTGTTTTTCAAGACAGGGTTTCTCTGTGTAGCCCTGGCTGTCCTGGAACTTGTTCTGTAGCCCAGGCTGGCCTCGAACTCAGAGATTCACCTGCCTCTGCCTCCCTAGTGCTGGTATTAAAGGCGTGCGCCACTGCGCCAGGCCACATTTATTTATTTTGTGTTTGTGTATGTGTGTGGGCAGGCACATGGCATGGAGGTCAGAGGACAACTTGCAGGAGTCAGTTCTCTCCTTCTACCCTGTGGGTCCCAGGGATTGAACTCAGGTCCTTAAACCTGGCGTCAAGTGCCTCCACCTGCTGAGCCACCTCACCAGCCTCTTCTCTTTCCTCTGGCCAGGGATGTCATGGGGCCTCTTGAATGCTAGGCTCACTCTGCCCCAAGCTATATTCTCATCCTTTTTTCTGTTTTGTATTTACAAAAGAGATCTCACTTAGTTGGCCAGGCTGTCCTTGAACACTCACTATAGTCCAGGCTAGCCTTGAATGTTGTGTCTATATCCAGGCTGGACTCGAACACACTCTTTATAGTCCTGACAGGCCTTGAACTTGACATCCTCCTGCATCAGCCTCCAGAGTAGATGGGATCACAAGCGTCCACCTCTAGTCTTGCTCAGGAGTAAATTCTTTTTGCCTCCTGCTCTCTCCTGGCAGGCTAAGGGGCAATTTAAGAAGCAGTCAGTGGCCAATGGCGTGGAAATATCTGTGCCTGTTCCCAGTGATGCAGACTCCCCACGCTTCAAGACCAGTGTGGGCAGTGCCAAGTATGTGCCTGAGAAGAATGTTGTCATTTGGAGTATCAAGTCCTTCCCTGTGAGTATTGAGAGAGGCGGGGCCCAGGGTGAGAGGGGACTTCAGTGGTGGTGGGGCCTCAGGGAACCTCATCAGTATGCACATGGCTATCCGTGGGGCCTGATGAATGGGGAACCCAGGCTGTTTCTAGATTGGCACTCGATGTGTGGCTGTGTTTGTCTTCTTCCCACGTGGGAGGTGGAGGCAGGAGGATAAAGAATTCAGGCTTGCCGGGTGCTGTTGGCACACGCCTTTAATCCCAGCACTTGGGAGCCTGAGGCAGGCAGATCTCTGTGAGTTCGAGGCCAGTCTGGTCTACAGAGCAAGATCCAGGACAGGCACCAAAACTACACAGAGAAACCCTGTCTCAAACACTGTATATTATATATACAGTGTTCTGCCTGCACATATGCCTGCAGGCCAGAAGAGGGCGCCAGATGTCATTACCGATGGTTGTGACCCACCATGTGGTTGCTGGGAATTGAACTCAGGACCTCTGGAAGAGCAGCCAGTGCTCTTAACCGCTGAGCCATCTCTCCAGCCCCCTTGACCCACATTCTTTTTGTTGATGTTTTTAGACAGGGTCTCACTATATAGCCATTGCTGGCCTTGAACTCACAGAGATCTGCTTGCCTCTGCCTCTCAAGTGCTGGGATTAAAGGTGTGTGTGTGCCATAATGTCCAATTATGACTCATATTCTCCACATCTGAGCACTGAGGGCTTTATTGTTAGTGTGCGTACGCGTGTGCGCACGCGCGCATGCCATGGGGTACAGGTCAGAGGACAACTTCGAGGATTGGTTCTCTCTTTCCCCATGTGGGTCCCAGGTATTGAACTCAGGTTGGCAGGCTTGGCAGGAAGTGCTTTCTTGCTTCTTAATCTTGACAGCCCTTTATTTATTACTGACTTTTTTATTTGTTTTATTTATTTATTTATTTATTTATTGGCTTTTCCGAGACAGGGTTGAACATCCTGTGCAAGTGTTCTACCACTATTCTGCAATCCTGGTCCTTGGTTTCTTGACACAAGGTCTCACTCTGTAACCCAGACTGGCCTTGAACTTGTAATCTTTGATCTTCCTGCTTTAGTTTCCAGAGTAGCTGGAACTAGGGGCCTTTGCCACTGAACCCAGCCACTGGAGGATTTGATCTGTTTCCTCCAGACTGAAGGACAAGAGTTAGACTTTTTCTATGAGTCTCAGAGAACACTCTTGACTTTGAAGTCTCTGTAACGGACCTTCTCTGTGGAGGCTGCTGTGAGAGAGATCTGAGAGACAGAGGGTGGTCCAGAGAGTCTGATGCCTCTGTGTGTCCACAGGGCGGCAAAGAGTACTTGATGCGTGCCCACTTTGGGCTCCCCAGCGTGGAAACTGAGGAGGTGGAGGGCCGGCCACCCATTGGGGTCAAGTTTGAGATTCCATATTTTACAGTTTCTGGCATCCAGGTGAGGAATGAGGGTGGGAAGTCCCTACTTTCTTCCCCTTGGCTTCAGTCACCTCTCATCTCACGTCTTATTTATTCATTTGAGCTCTTATTTTATGTGTATCAGTGTTTTGCCTACCTATCTGTCTGTGTACCATGTGTATGCAGTACCTGTGGATGTCAGAAGAAGGTGTCAGATCCCCTAGAACTGGAGTTACAGAGTGTTGCAATCCACCATACGGATGCTGGGAATCTAACCCAGGTCCTCTGGAAGAGCAGCCAGAGCTCTTAACCACCAAGAGCTCCTAACCAGCCCTTTGTTTTTTTGAGACAGGGTTTCACTGTAGCCAGACTGACCTGGAACTCACTATGTAGATCAGGCTGGCGGTGAACTCAAGCAGAGACCTGCCTGCTTCTGCTTCCCAAGTGCGGAAATCGGAGGTGTGCACCACACCAGGCACTTGTACTTCGTTTGTAACCCAAGCTAGCCAAGGACTCACTCTGAATCCAGGCTGGTCTTGAACTCACTACACAACCCAGGCTGGCCTTGAACTTATGACATCCTTCTGTCTAGATTCCCAAGCTCTAGGATGAAAGTCATGTGTCCCCATGCCAGGGTTTTCACTTCTTTGTCTTCCCCTAGGGAATGCTACCGCTTCTGTTTTCAGGCTGGGGCTCTCCCTCTCTACCTCTCACATTGGCATCTGCTGTCCCCTTGCTCAGTCACTGTTCACCTCTGTCCCCCCACCTGCAGGGTATTCTCCATTCTCTTGGCCTGTCCCCAGCTCTGTCCCGTATCTTCCCTCTGTACTTCCTTTTCCCTACTGGCTTGGATCACTTCCTCTTTGCCCATGTCATGCCCAGAGACTCCCACCTTGTGTCATTTTGTATCCTAACATGTGCCCTGTATGTTCTCTTGACATGGGCCATCCCTTTCCCTTCTTAGTCACCTCCCCCTCCACTATTCCCCCCACACTGGGATGGAACTCAGGGACTGGTACATGCTAGGCAGGGGCTTTTCCATGAGTCATACCCAGCTCCTCACAGGTGACTCTAGAAGGAAGCTCTACTGCCGAGCTACATCTCTAGTCCTTGGCCACTCCTTTTTATTGTCTTCCAGGTCCGTTACATGAAGATCATTGAGAAAAGTGGATACCAGGCCCTGCCCTGGGTCCGCTACATCACCCAGAGTGGGGGTAAGAGCCTGGCTTTCTGGGACAGTGAGCTTAAGGAGATGGAGGGCATGGGGACTGATGACTTTGATGCTGTGTTTGGGACAGTTCTAAACTTGACATGTTTAGCCGCAAACCCATCCCTTACCATGGGCGTCAGCTTATCCATCTTTAGAGTGGGGTGGCTGGCCTGCTCCACAGCGACGATAACGTCTGAACAAGATGCTGATGCTTAGCATCTCCATACAATGCGGGCATGCTGACCAGATGGAGGCTCACATGTGGAACCCATCCTGACCTAAGCAAGATGTTTTTTTGATACTAGGACAGAAACCAGGGCTTTATACATGATAGGTAGGAACTCTACCATCCAGCCACCCCATGTCCCAAGCCTGTATCCCTAAGCATTGTAAAATATTTCCAGGGGTGATTTTGTGTGTTGGGACCCAGGATAGATTTTGTGGGTGTTGGAGGACTCTTTCCTCTTTCTCGATTCTCAGATGGTCCCCCGCTCATTTTTTTTCTGCAGATTATCAACTTCGTACCAGCTAGAAGGGAGAAGTGGGGGTTCGAACATGAGTTGAACATGTGGCTTCCTTCTTCTCAGATCACAGCTTCAGACTATGAGAGACGTGTGTGTGTGTGTGTGTGTGTGTGTGTGTGTGTGTGTGTGTGTTCATGCTGGGTTGGGGTATTGACAACACAGTCTTGCTGCCAGTGCCCAACCCCCTGTACCTCCCAGCTGTCTAGGATGGTTGTGTCCCTCACCCTTGGAGCTCTCCCATCCTGATTTTATATGAAGAAATATAAGAGGGCCTGAACTGCCCTTCCCGCTCCGTGAGTGCCTTCTTGCAATGACCTGCCTTGGGCAGCTCTAGGGCTCTTTTATAGCTGCTGAGCCTAGGCCCTACTGGCCCTCCATCTGAGTTTTAGGGTGTCATTAAAATAAATCTAACAGCTGTGAATGTGCTTCTTGGCTGTGGACTGGGAATGACCATACTTGCTTAGGTGGGCGTGTCCGGGTGGGCGTGTCCACTGATTGCTTGCCATTCTTTTCCACCCTGGAAAAATGGAGGGCATGGGGACTGATGACTTTGATGCTGTTTGGGACAGTTCTAAACTTGACTTGTTTAGCCCCAAACCCACCCCTTACCATGCTTCCTTGGGCGTCAGCTTATCAATCTTTAGAATGGGGTGGCTGGCCTGCTCCACAGCGACGATAACGTCTGAACAAGATGCTGATGCTTCCTCCCTTCATTCCCTATCACTCGCTGATTCCTTCTGTAGCCACCAGAGGTCACTGTAAAATCTGTCAGTACATCATTGCCCTGCTTAACCCTGATGCCCTTCCCATCTTTTTTTATTTTTATTTTATTTTATTTTATTTGGTTTTTTCGAGACAGGGTTTCTCTGTGTAGCTTTGCTCCTTTCCTGGAACTCACTCTGTAGACCAGGCTGGACTTGAACTCACAGAGATCCGCCTGCCTCTGCCTCCCGTGTGCTGGGATTAAAGGCGTGCGCCACCACCATCTTCTTAAAAGTAGTTATTACAGT
Organism: Peromyscus attwateri; assembly: GCA_902168425.1. Taxonomy (NCBI): domain Eukaryota; kingdom Metazoa; phylum Chordata; class Mammalia; order Rodentia; family Cricetidae; genus Peromyscus; species Peromyscus attwateri. The sequence continues at coordinate 24,205 of CABHPP010132223.1, forward strand.
GGTCTGCACACTACTCCACCACCTGCCCACCTCCTGCCTTCCCACTCTCCCTTTCCATATCATACTAGATGCTTTCAAACCTCAGGGCCTTTGCATATGCAGTGACCCTACACTCAGCCGATATACTATTTTATAATATTTTTCTTTTAATTCCACCACCCCAGAGACAGGGTTTCTCTGTGTAACCGTCCAGACTGTCCTGGAACTGGATTTGCAGACCAGGCTGGCCTTAGGCTCACAGAGATGCAACTGCCTCTGTCTTGTTTTTCTGGATTTTTAAACGGAACCTTACTATGTAACCCTGGCTGTCTTGGAACTCACTCTGTAGACTGGACTGGCCTTGAACTCATAGATCTACCTGCCTCTGCCTCCAGAATGCTGTGATTAATGATATCTACCACCACACTTGGAAATATAGTTTTGAGAATTAGCTATCTAGCCCAGGATGGCCTACAACTTAATCCTCTTGCCTCAGGCTCCTGAGTGCCAAGATTACTGGGTTTAATGGCCTTCCTTCATCGCCTCACAACATTTACTACTCTGAAAAAATGCAGTCACATCTCCTGGCCTAGACTGTGGGTGTCTAGTGGGCTCTGTGCATGACCATCTCAGGAGGTTCTCAGCAAGACTTGCCTCTCAGAACCTTACATGGCAGACATCAGGCCAACTTTCTCTTCAGCAAGGACTGCTTAACCTGAGCTATGATTAACCCGAGACCATGATTCTTTTTTCTCACCAACTACAATTTCTAACTTTAGTCTAAAATTAAGCCAGACATGGTGGCATATACCTGTAATCCTAGCACTCAAGAGGTAGAGGCAGCACAATGGGACAGGGAGATAAGTGGGATTGGAATGTATGATGTGAAATCCACAAAGAATCAATAAAAGTAAAAAAAAAAAAAAAAAAAAAAAAAAAGAGGTAGAGGCAGGATGATCAGGTGTTTGAGGTTAGGCCAGCCTGAGCTACATAAGAACTTTTTTGAGTCGGGAGGTGGTGGCTTTAAGTGCACCTTTAATCCCAGCGCTCTCCCAGCGCTCTGGAGGAAGAGCCAGGCAGATCTCTGTGAGTTTGAGGCCAACCTGGTCTACAGAGTGAGATCCAGGACAGGCTCCAAAACTACACAGAGAAACCCTGTCTCTGTCTAGAAATCCCAGCACTTGGGAGGCAGAGGCAGGTGGATCTCTGTGAGTTTGAACCTGGTCTGCAGAGTGAGTTCCAGGACAGGCTCCAAAGCTATACAGAGAAACCCTGTCTCAAACACACATACATACACACACACACACACACACACACACACAAACACAAACTTGTCTCAATAAATAATAATGTTAAGGGGCTGTGGCTATAGGTCAGCTAGCAGAGTGATTGCTGCGCATCCATGAAGCCCTGGGTTCCATCCCCAGTGCCGAATGGACAGTCTGTAATAGCTCTTGGGAGTGGCATTCAGGAGGCTCAGGTGTCATCCTTGGCTATATAAGGAGTTGGAGGCCAGCCTGGGATACATGAGACCCTTTAAAAAAAAATTAAAATTGCTGAGCTGGAGAGATGGCTCAGCAGTTAAGAGCACTGGCTGTTTTTCCAAAAGACCTGGGTTCAATTCCTAGTACCCACATGGCAGCTCACAACTGTCTGCAACTCCAGTTCCAGAGGGTCCAATACCCTTCCACAACTATACATGCAGGCAAACACCATGCACATTTTAAAAAAAGAAAAGGAAATTGTCAGACATAGTCCATTTTAGGAGGCAGAGTCAGGCAGATCTGTTTGAGTTCCAGGACAGCCAGAGCTACATAATAAGATCATGTCTCAAAAAAAACTTAAAGAAAATTATGTGACTATGTGGGTATTTGTATGTGCACTAAGAGGTCAAAAGAGAGTGTTGGATTCCTTGGAGCTGGAGTTATGTATGGCTGAGTGTTGTCACGTGGGTGTTGGAAACCGAACTTTTGCTTCTTTATAAGAACGTCAAATGCTCTTAGCCCTTGAGCCATCTTTCCAGCTCCAAGACACCCCCCCTCCCCAGATGGGGTTTCTCTGTGTAGCTTTGGAGCCTGTCAGGGAATTCCCTCTCTAGACCAAGCTGGCCTTGAACTCACAGAGATCCGCCTGCCTCTGCCTCCCGAGTGCTGGGATTAAAGGTGTGCACCACCACTGCCTGGCCTTCCAAGATCCTTTCTTATTTAAAAAAAAAAAAAAAAAAAAAAGGAGCCCACTCCTTTAATCCCAGCACCGATGGTAGAGGCAGGTGGATATCTGAGTTTGAGATTCAGGCCGGCCAAGGTTACATAGTGAGACCCTGTCTCATACATTTAAAGCAAACAAAAAAAATGTTAGAAGGCGCGCACTTGACCGTCCAGAGGCCATTCCTTTAACACAGCAGTCGAATGAATGAACTAAGTTCCCCGTCGCACAGTAGGAGCTACTTAGGACTTCCGGGGCACACAGATGAATAGACCGGTCCAGTTCTGGGAGCTTCCAGTCCCGCCTCCATTCCTCTCGGAGGCGCTAAAGATCCAGGATCAGCCCGCGCCAGCCAGTCTCCAACCTCTCTCCTGGGGTCAGTTAAACTTTCCCTCTCTTTCCCGCCCGCCCGCCTGCCTGTCGGGTTTGAAAAACCAAACTCCCCGCGGTGGCGGGCAGCCCCACCGGTTGCCGCCCGCTGGCCAATCACGAGCCGCACCACCTCTGCGGGCGAGACAAACCTTCCCAGCAACGCGCGCTGATTGGCTGAGGTCGCCGGTAGGCGGAACCTACGGAGGTC